>JAATLQ010037699.1:10824-61683 GCA_013421005.1 Heliconius erato x Heliconius himera | reverse complement strand
GAAGGCCCAGGTATGGCCTTATTAAGGAGCAGTGGTTTAAATAAGGCCCAGAAGTCACTTTTTTAAAAAGAGCTTATATTTAATAGTTAACATTGTTGTCTGAAACAAAACTGTGATTTATATATTGACCATTAAATAAATGATTGAACAAACACTTTTGTTTTACTTCAACATTCATAGGTTGTCTGTTATACTTAAAAATAAATAAGGTGGGCCTTACATGGGCCAGGTACCTTATAGATTGCGCTTGAAAATAGACGAAGAAAACCAAATGAAACTAGAGGAATGGAGTGAAGTGAAACTTCTATTGATTTTATTGATAAAAAAACGGTTTTAATTTTACGTAAAGTAATAACCGTTGCATATCTAATTTTTTTACTTCAATCTCTAAGTAATGTTTGTGTACAATGTGACGAATAAATTTCTAGAAACACATATGTAGAATATAATTTTTGATGTCATATGTTATGATGAATTGAATTTATCTGGAAAAAAATAAGCTTTAAATTAGCATCGCTATTAAAAAATATTCCGTTCAATATAAAAGTTTGAACATTCTGTGTCTTAGACTGGAATTCCAGACAATTTTCAAGAGTCGCGGCTTCAAAACCTGTTAGGTTCGAAATTATGCGTAATACCACAAGAGGTATTTGAAGCCAGTCGTGGTGCAGGAGCTTAAGCCTGCAACTGCGACTGTAAACGCTAAAGGTGGGCACGTGGGTTCGATTCCTCGTAGAAATAAATTATTTAGTATTTTAATTTCCTCGCTCTGGTAAGGAGACAAAGCGCGACGTTTAGTTCCACCTCCCAACACGCAGTGCCTTCAGAATTCGGCGACATGTGTGGAACAGAAGTGTCTTAATAGGAACGGATTATCATAACATTAGATTCCAAGATTCTCTTTGCCTTCACTGTTATGTGCGGTATATAGCCAGAAAATTAAAAAAAAAAAGTTAATATTTTTCTTAAGATTTAAACATATTATACTACTATTATCAAAAACTTCTATCTTTATCTATTTTTAAATCAATAGTTTCCGTGTATCGTCAGTCATGTATCGAAAGCAAAGTTACACCTGCAGCGGTCGACCCCGCTGACCGGTTCCACTATCGCCGTTCTACTGTGAAATTATGCACATCTGCCACTCACTGCCATTGTTCATACATATATTATCTATATTCGTAGTTTGAACGTTTCATATAATTAAGAAGCTTTTGTTTTGGGTATCTTTTCTTATTTGTTTTTGTATTATAGATAAATTTTATGGTAATATAAACTCTTCGTAATATATTCGTATAATAATATAAATTTAGGCCAGTCGTGACGCAGAAGCACAAGTGTGTGTGATCCCCACTCGCGGATAAAAATGAAATATTTATTTAAATTTATATTTTCATTTCTTTGCTGTGGTGTCGAGGCAAAGCGCGGTGGTAATTATGGCCACTCAACACGCAATGTTTCCAGAATTCGACGGAATGTGGGGAGTCTCTTAACCCTAGGTTCCCTCTGGCTATCCTGCTGTGTGTGGGATACTTCGTGAAGCTGATAAAAACTATATAAACTTTTCTAGTTGCTGTAAATCAATTTTAGAGTTCTGAGAACTAAATTGAGCAGTTTTATTGGTGTTTTTATTTTATTTACCGTTTTTAATATTGTGCAACGTACTAGGAAAAATCATACACAAATACTAAATTAAAAAATGAATGACGCATTAGAATAGAGGTCGCGGTTGATCGACCGAAGGGTAAACGTGGTCATTCTGTTCGTATTGAGAAGTATAAAACAGTGGGCTCTTGTAATCGGCGCGGCGCCTGTCTGCCGCCGCGACCAGCGCTGCCAAATGTACATTAAAACCTATTTTTACAGCCTAACCTTACAAAAAAAAAACAATCTATTTAAACAGTCAAATTAAAAAAAATATGTAAATATTTGTACTCACCTTCACGCTGTATCTCGCACACAGCAGGGTAGACAGAGGAGACCCAGTGTTAAGATACTCCGTTCCCTACTTTTCGTCGTAATTATGGAGGCATAACGTGTTGAATGGCGGATCTCAACGCCGCGCTTTGCCCCGACACGGGAGTGAAGACATGGAATAAATATTTCTTTTCCTCGAGCGGTAATCGAACCCACAGCCAGTCGCGTTTACAGTCACACTTTGTGCCCCTGCGCCACGACTGGCCTCAACTATTCGATCCATTGTACTCGATACCTAGATATCGACAATCATTTCACGTCCGCGTCGACTCACTCAATAAAATAGTTTTAGTTGTTTGTCTGTTACAGCAGAATTGACATTACACAAACGATATCACTATTATGTAACATACGTACGAAATTTTTATTTTAAGTATATATATATAAGTCGTCCCAACTTTCGAACAACGCGAATAATTTCTCAGAACTATTCAAAGCGTGTTGCCTTGAGATCGTGATTGAATTCTGATCGTGGTTCGCATATGCGAATGTACTGTGGTGTCGGGCAAGTAGGTATGTAGTGTACCATGTTTGTTACGCCGACCGTTTGATGGCAATACCTGGTTTTACTTCCCAATATTTAATTTCGTTTTCGATAAGAAACTAAATTGGAGCAACGAAAATAGATTTAAGAATAATCCATTTAACATGATCGCTCTGGCGCCAAGGCAAAAGTCCGGCGTTAAGTTCCGCAATTCAACACGCAATGCATTGAAAAATTCGACGGAAAGTTGGGAACGGAGTGTCTTAACACTAGGTTCCCATTGCCTATTGTATGCGGGATATAGCGTGACGCTGTTTCAAATTAATTTAATACACTAGTTACAGTGACTCACTTTATATTAAGTAGGTAATTATGATGTGATATTCTCGAAATCGGCTCATACGTTTACTTTCCAACGGCGCGCTTGCATTTTTCCACGAGAAAGCGGAAACACGCGTGTCTCGACAATGGCACCGAGGCTCGCGTTGAACCACATTCTGTGCAGCTATTGTATATTATTCTTAGAAATATCATAAGTCTGCATCGGGTGTAACCTAAGACATATTCTTGTTGCTTTGTTGTTGTGTTTCTCATAACTAAATTGTTTAAATTCTGTTTTTTTTTTATATATATTGTTTAAGTTCCAATGCTAAAGTATTTCCTACTAATACTTTTAGTACCTATTACATAATATGTTTCAAGGTAGGGTTTTTAGATAAAATATTCGTACTGTAAATTAGATATGAATAAATTCTCAATTTGTGCTTTTATTTTTCCTATTATTAGATAAAGACAGAGAAAGGTTTAAGACTGTCGTGGTAAAAGAGCACAAACGTGTGATTGTAAGCGCAATAGGTTGTGAGTTCGATTCCCACTCGAGGAAATCAAATATTTACTACTTTTATTTCCTCGCCCTCGTACCGATTCAAAGCGCGGCGTCGTATTTTGCCACTCAACACTTCCAAAATTAAACGGACAATGGGTAACGGAGTTTCTTAACACTGGGTTCCCTCTGTTTACCCTGTTACCTGCGCGATACAGCGTGAAGCTGAAGTTTTTTTCGTTAAATTACCACTTAATTGACGTTGTATTATTTATTATTCTTATAAAAGGTAAGTAGCGGTTATTAGTCAGTTTGTTGACTATTCGAACGGGATTGATGACAGGATACAGGGCCTCTGTAAACACAATAGGCAGCGGAATGACAAAAAGTTTTTTTTTTTATATACACTATCCAGACAATGCGATACGCCCGCGCCTTGCATTTCTTCCCACGTAATAGGTTCCCAGTTAAAAAGGGATATTCAACGAGAATAGTAGAGGTACCTGTTGTAATGAAGGAACCGCCGTGAAATGTACGAAACATTTTCAACGAAAATATTTTTGTCGTACTTATTGTAACAATTTTTTTAAGTGCTCATTGAATTTATGTTTTGTGGTAGGGCTTTTGTTATAAGCTTAAATATTTTTAAGTGCTTTCTTATTTATGTATGATTTAATATTTTTTTTAAATTATATTTAGTTTTTTTTATAAAGTAGAATTCCAAAATATTTTTTTTATAATATTTCCTAACACTGCTATACTGTCTTCTGCTCTTGACCTTAAACTGATTAAAATAAATGTTATAAAATACCTATATAAAAAAATTAACCTAATAATCTGACGAACATTTTTTTAATTTGGTTACTAAATATGACTAAAAATGCTCGCTAAGGTTACCGTAAGAAGTTGTAATATAACAGTGGGGCAGCGTCTATCTGTAAATGTGACGGTTGTGGCTTCGACCCCTATGACTCTGGGAGAATGATTGTGAGCTTTGTATTGACACAGCGCGGCTTTAGGTTCCGCCACTTAACATCCAATATGTTGAATTGGGCCTGAAAAGAGACTAGGTTCTCTGTATATCCGGTTAAATGCGTGAGAAAGTTGAAAATGAGAAAAAATTACCACATAGTGGGGAAATAGAGCATATTTGTAATATTTTGTGCCATTTTATTATTTATCTTAAATTGACCGAAAAATTATTTAAAAATATATCGATGCTTAAATAAATAAATATTTTTTTATTTAAAATTTTGTCATACGATATTAACTGCCAACCCTAAACGAGACGCCTACTCCCGTAAATATTTATCCCTAGACTGCTCTTTTGACGTGACGTGAGTCACGAACTGTGACGTCACAAAGCGTGGGCACTTCACCCCAACACCCAATATACACCCTACGTGACTCAACCGGGACGGGAACCAAAATTAGACATCGATATTGATATTGCTTTCGTATACGGTTATTGATTGATACTTGCCTGGCGGGCAGGGTGATTCTGTTTGGTATTGCTTAGTATTCGATAAAAAGTCCGTATTTAGTAAAAATAATTTAATAAATTAAGTAAATTAAATCAAATCAGCTTCACGCTGTATCCCGTACACAGGGTAGGTTGAGGGGACCTAGTGTTAAGACACTCCGTCCCCATTTTCTACCGAGTTCGAAAGACGTTCCGTGTTGAGTGGCGGAACTCAACGCCGCGCTTTGCCTCGACACCAGAGCAAAGAAATGAAAATATAAATGATAATAAATATTTTATTTCCTCGAATGGGATTGAACTTGGGTTCAATCCCCATTCGAGGACCAGTCGATTTTACAGTCACACTTTGTGCCTCTGCACTACGACGAGTAAAAATAAATAATATTATACAGTATTCGATATTTCCAAAGAAAAACAAATAAATGTTCGTATATTTCGTAAAAAACTTAAAACTGATAAGTACCGAAGTTATTACAGTAATATTATCATTGGCTCATTATTTAAATGAGGACATCACATTTCCATTCATAGGGACTCAATATCAATAAGTAAAAGTATTGGAAAGCCGCTGAGAAAGTTACGTTACGTTACGATTTTTAATGATTAATAATGAAGACACTATTATATTTAATAGAAGTCTAGACTAAATTTAGTATATAATAAATACATAATGTCGTAAAATAAAATAAATAATACAGCTCCACGCTATATCTTGCTTTTAGCTGGATAGACAAATGGAATCTAGTGTTTAGACACTCCGCTTGCCACTATCCGTCGGATTGCGGATTGTGTATCATTACCTCGAATGAGAATCGAACTCACTAGCTGTCGCGTTTACATTCACACGCTTATACCTCTGAGCCACGACTGGCCTCCAGCAATAAAATCTATATGAAATTTTCAATTTCCTCACAATCTTGCATATTGATTGCATATGGGCACTAAAAAATTTAAAAAAATTCAACACAGGTGGTTGTGAAAGTGGTCCACAACGAGATCGCCATACGAAATCTATGTCGGTGACTCGTTACATAAGATATGATCGATTGATTGCACAATTTAATTAACATTTCAGTTATTATTGGCGTATGCCGTGGTTTTATTGACATTTTTTTTATTATTTCGTATTTTTTTTGTTGTTTTTTTCAATTGTAATTGACCTTTTTCTATGTTTTTTAATTGAAATTGTGTAATAATAAAAAGAATAGTGACTCTTTATTATGCTTCGCGTTTTTTTAATATTTTTAAATAAATTGTAAAATTCGTCGTCTTAATTTTTGTTATCTAGATATCTATATATGTAAGTCAGAATCAGTTAATATGTTTGTTGAAATTGTCGTAAGTATCTATCTAGGCCTACAAATGTGGAATGTGGTGCAATTACGCTACGGACAAAATGAGTTTCCCTATTACAAAACCCACATAAATGTATGTGTAAACGTCTTTGATAAAAATTGTATTTAGTAACAGATTACACTGTTAACTTCACGCTGTATTCCGCATACTGCACTCTTTTCCCCATTTTCTGTTGGTATTACATGTTGAATGGCGGAACTCAAAAGGTAAGGTAGGGAACTGCAGGGTAGGCACAGAAAGCCTAGTGATAAGAGTGTCTTATCACTCTCCATTTTCCGCCGAATTCTAAAAGCATTGCCTATTGACCATTGACCCTAGACACCAGAGCGAAGAAATGAAAAAATAAATTTAAATAAATACTTCATTTCCTCGAATGGGGATCGAACCCACAACCAGTCGTGTTTACACTCACACACTTGGGCCGTTGCGCCACGACTGGCCTCAAGTGATTACAGTAAATAAACTGAAATTATATATATATAAAAAAATATATATATATATATATATATATTTAAGAAGATATCATATAGAAAAGGGATAAAATTATAATTTTGTTTATGCACAGTTGTTTAAATATAAACGTATATAAACGTACCGTAACAATTAAATTGTATCATCTCTATGACTGACGTAATTTGTTATGTAAACCAACTTTTTGTTTAACGAATAGTAATATATTTTTTTACTTTCTTTATGTAAATTATATGTAAAGTAATAAATGCATATATTATATGTCTGTCCAATTTAACGCCAGTCGTGGCGCATGGGCACAAAGTGTGACTGTAAAATTGACTGGTTGCGGGTTCGATCCCCACTCGAGGAAATAAAATATTTATTTTATGAATTACATATATGTTTTTATTTCTTCGCTCTGGTGTCGAGGCAAAGCGCGGCTTTAAGTTCCGCCACTCAACACGCAATATCTCCGACACTCGGGGAACGTGGGGAACGGAATATCTCAATATTAGGTTCCTTCTGCTGTGTGCGAGATACAGTGTGAAGCTTTCCCAATTCAAATTCAATTTTTTTAATTCAAAATAAGAAGTTATATGTTTCATTTTTTGAACGTCAAATAATTTACCACCGCAGCTCACTTAATGCCTCAGACCTGAGAAGAACCGACGCAAGAAACTTAATTTAAATAAAATAATATTTCCAACGAAATATTAACAATCACTTTCTATTTTATATAAAACCTTGCTAGAAATAATCTTAACTAGTAAATAAAAAAAATGTAAAACAAGTATAGAAAATATATTAATTTAAATAATTATTTAATTTAAGTAATTGATAAGATGATTAGCCGAATAGAAATAATGGCGAAAATAAAATAAAGTATCTTGTATGTGAATATAAACCAAATCAACCTTGACCTTCGATTTAAATTAATTTCAATATTATTTACATAACCTAGTATCCATTTATAGATCATATTATTTTTTTTTGATTTAATCAAGAAACGTAGAGAATATACTTAATATCGATCTAAATTGGCTCTCATTTCCACATTTATAATTATTAATTTATTAGGCCGATCGTGGCGCAGGGGCACAAAGTGTGACTATACAACCGACTGGTTGTGGGCTCGATCCCCACTCGCGGAGATGAAATTATATATATTTACTTAAATTTATATTTCCATTTCTTCGCTCTGGTGTCGTGGTTAAGCGCGACGTTGAGTTCTGCCACTCAACACGCAATGCCAGAATTCGGCAAAAAGTGGGGAACGGAGTGTCTTAACACTAGGTTTCCTCTGCCTACCCTGCTGTGTGACATTATTATTTATATTGAGGCCAGGGGGACGCGGGAACAAGTATGTGACGCAACGGGTTCGATCCCCACTCGAGGAAATGAAATATTTATTAAGTGTATATTTTCATTTCTCCGCTCTGGTGTAGAGGCAATGCGCGGCGTTGGTTTTCGTCACTCAACACGCAATGCCTCCGAAATCCTCCGAAAGAATTACAAGTTCTTAGACAGTTCTCTGTTGTGAGCGGAATACAGCTACTAAGTAATAATTACTAACTTGATATTGAAATCCTGAAAATGCCGAAAAAACTGGTATATCGGGATATTTAGTGAGTACCAAAAATACCGGTTTTGCTTAAATGGTCTGGTACTGCGAACCCTAGTTCCCATGCGAAGTCAGTTATTTATTGTCAAAATTATCTTTTGTAACAACTCAAACGCAGATTATTATTTTTTTTTACCTTGTAACAACTAAAAAGCTGATTATTATTATTTTTATTTATTTGAAAAAAATTGAACAAGGTCAAAAAACTACAATTTGCAATTAACAACTAGTTTTAATAGATTAAATGGCCCTCGTGCTATATGTATGTATGTGTAAAACATATTTCTAGCAACCGCACAGCTATGCATGAAATATGAAGTAATAACTTTTAATTGGATATGTCTGTTATGTTAGGTCATTGCACACACATATCGATTCTAGTACGTATTGTAATCTTATCAGAGGACTGTAACATTGTTGTATGATAAAAAGAGGATGAGTAATGAGTGTTAATTAGTAAAGGTCAGGGCGTTCCTCCGGTGTGATTCATCAGCCGATCAAACGACGCCAGGCTACCCAGATTCCGGTAAAAATGGTGATTCGAAGATGAAACGGAAGTAAAAATGATGCATGAACACCGTGCGAAAGGTTACTGCAGTACAAACAAAGGCATCATTATTTCTACGTAGTTTTTGTTTCATAATCAATAGACTGTGTGAAGCGTTTATATGTATGTACGTATTTGAACTCGCACTGTGGAATATATTTTTGCCAATTTTGTTGAACAGAGGGGAAACTAAGCTCCCACTGCGACGGACGTGTCTGATGTAGTGTTGTTTTTAGTTTAACAATTGGTAGAAACGTGGAAATATATATATGTACGTACACAATACATCGCCGTTGGATATATGTGTGTGTGATTTGTTCTTATTTTTATTCAAATTAGTCATTTACGAACAAACAAGTGTGAATTATTAGGTATATATAATATTGACGGTAATTAATATTGTTGTAATGTGTTATTGAGCAGCGATTTTTATTAGATTTTTTTCTCAGCTTCACGCTGTATCCCGCACACATCAGGATAGGCAGAGAGAACCTAGTGCTAAGACACTCCGTTCCCGATTTTCTGAAAATTTCTGGAGGCATTGCGTGTAGAGTGGTGGAACTCAACGCTGCGCTTTCCCCTCGACACCAGAGCGAAGAAATGAAAATAAATATTTCATCTCCCCGATTGGGGATCGAACCCACAACCGGTGGATCCCGATTACTGATTTACAGGCACACTTTGTGCCCCTGCGCCACGACTGGCCTCATATTAGATATTTAATAAAAATAAAATTATAAATTTTATCTCTTTATAGTAGTAAACGTATCTATGTAATATCATATAATAAAATATAATAAATATACACAGCTGTTGCTTCTGTATGATAATCATTTATACATTGTATTTAAAACTAATATTATTATTTTAATTGTACTATTATTATATTTTTTTCCATTTTAATTAAAAATTAATAAAAACGTGGTAGGTATATTTTAAAAATATATGTAAAAAACGTGAAGCATTATTTGAGCTGCATTTATTATTGACATTGGCATTCAAGTGAGACGCTCAGATAGAAATACTTAGATTGCAAGGCCGTTCGTAATCAATTTACAGCATCTAGTCGGCGTTATCACTAGAAGTTAGATGAAATGGTTGCCACGATTCGAATATATTGTTTGTTTATTAAAAAAATCTTATACAAGAGGCCAGTGACTGTAAAACCGACTGGTTGTGGGGTCGATCCCCACTTGAGATCAAATGTTTACTTAAATTTATATTTCCATTTCTTCGCTCTGGTGTCGAGGCAAAGCGCGGCGTTGAGTTTTGACACTCAACACGAAATGCCTCCAGATATCGGCAGAAAGTGGGGAACAGAGTGTCTTAACACTTGTTTCCCTCTGCCTACCCTGTTATGTGCGGGATACAGCGTGAAAAAAAAACTGTGTTGAGGCCAGTCGTGGCGCAACGGTACAGGCGTGTGACTATAAACGCGACGCGATCTAGGTTCGATTCGCACTCGAGCAAAGGTAATAACTAATATTTTCAACTTTTTCGCTCTGGTGTCGAGGCAAAACGCGGCGTTGAGTTCCACCACTCAACACGCAATGCCTTCGGAAATCGGCGGTAAGTGGGGAGCGGAGAGTCTTTAAACTGGGCTTCCTCTTTCTTGCTACATGCGGGATAAGAGTGAAGCTGGAAAATATATAGAAAATAAGAAATATATATAAAATAAAAAAAATATATAAATATATAGATTGTTTACTACTTTACGTACAAATTTTAGTTACAGGTGACTCGTAAGCTATTCATCACCAAAGTTATATCACTAACAAAACACAGCTGGTTTCCGTTAATTAAAAGTTCAATGTCAACTTTATTTTTTATTTGTCCAGAATTAGTATAGTAGGTGTCAGTGTGTTGTGTACTGTGTGGATATATAATATTATTATGTTGTAATTTTTTTTATTTTTATGAATATTAAGCAAATGTGGTTGGAGGACATATTTGTAAGAAAACTTAGTTTTTTTTTATTTTAATTGAATTTTTTTTTTTCTTTGATATTGTAATATAGTAATCGACTCTAAAGAACAGAGTTGTTTATTTCGTTGGTGTTTTTGTTTTTAGTGATCAGGTTCAAAATTAGGTTCCCCGATTGATAAAAACTCTCCGACGGTCACGTTGGTTATTGCATTTAGATTTTTTATATACAGTCATAGTAAATAATTATAATTATTATATATTTACTGATCATTTAGATTTGGTCAGAAATCAGAAATTTTTGCATTTTTATCCTATATTAAAATAATAAGTTCTCTCATAAAATATATAGTAGTTCCTAGGTCTTAAATTCTAATAATTAGAAATTAATAAATAAAATGCTTTTGTGGTTGAGAGATTACAGACATTAATGTACAGCTTTTTTTTCTATACAACGTACTTTAGTAGAAAGTGATTTAAGTGAAAATGGTTGTCATTACGAGTCAAAACCTGCTAATATAATATTAATATTCAAATATAATTATTAATTAGTCAGTCAACTAGTATGGTTACACGTGTCGGTAACCGATGTGGGTGTGATCCGCATACTGATACGACGAGTACTGGACGCATTCCATTGGTAGCGCCGGACATAGGAATTTGCGTATTTATTTATAGGGAAAGCACTTCACGCTCTATCCCACATGTAGCACAGTAGGCAGAGGGAACCTAGTGTTAAAACACTCCACTCCCCACTTTTCGCCGAATTGTGTAGTTCGGGTTGAGTGGCGGAACTAAACGCCGCGTTTGTGCTTTGACATTAGAACGAAGAAATGAAAATATTAAATATTTCAGTTCCTCGAGTGGGAATCGAAAACATAGTCACACGATTGTGCCACTGCGCCACGACTGGCCTCACAATATATTCTATAATGAAAATGAAAATTCACAAAGTATATAGATAATTTATATTTTTCAAATAATTGAAAACCGAAATTACAAATGTTCATTAAAATATAGTAAGTAATGAGTAAGTATATAATTTTTAAAATGTATAATATGAAGGGTCCAGTCTTTTACGGCACACAGTAGGTAAAGCGTATTAACGAAGACTCCGCAGCCGACGACGAGTGGATGAGGGGGAGCCGGGGTAGCTTAATGGCTCCAGGAATAGCTTTTGCATTAATATTTTACCATGTAAATGCACATTTAGTACCTGATACCATGCTGTGTGAAAATATTCTTGCTTGTCACTGATCCAGTTCACCCACGTCCATTGGCGGTGGTGGTGGGGCACTCTCGCAAGTCGGTATTACTCTCCAGCGTTACGTCATTGAGCCTTATAGAAAATATTGAGACATATTGGTAGCTACTGTTGTTATTGTGTGTATTATTTTTTGTGTTAAATAATTATTATACCTAATTAAAGATGACATGGCAAAAGAATTACGTTAAATTTATGTTATTACTTCTTATAGAAACCAGTAAATTATATTTATTTTCGTTAGTACTTTAAGTACCTTGTGCCATGTATTTTTTAAATAAACATACATAAAAACATATTTTATACTAATGTGTAGTATTTATCTCATATTAAAGATTTTATACCATTGTTAAATATATTTTAAACAGCTTCACGCTGTATCTCGCACATAGGAGTGTAGGCATTTGTAACCTCCAATCGAATCGAAGACACTCCAATCCCCACTCTCCGTTGAATTTTTCGAGCCAGTGGTGGAACTCAACGCTGGGACTTGGTGCCAGAGCCAAAAAATGAAAATGTTTAATAAATAATAATTTATTCTTCTGAGTAACGATCGAACCCACAACCATCGCGTTACAGTCGCGATTGGGGATAAAACCCACAATTACATACTTGTGCTCCTGTGTTGCGATAGCCTCAATTACTTTAATAATAACCTTATAATAAATGTAGTTTTCAATTATTATCGTAGATTGTAAATTCAAACTTCCCCGAGCTAGTCGGGCGATCACGTCGACTCAATCAAAAACATTCAATGCAATATATTATATGCACGACGATAAAGGACTCGCTAATAGAATGACAATACTTCAGCGGATATTGTTCGATGTCAGGCATATTTTATAATGGACTCGGGACCATTGCAGTTGCAGCTGAGGCCACTCGTGGCGCAGAGGCACAAGTGTGTGGTAGTAAACGCGACTGGTAGTGGGTTTGATCCCCAATCGGAAATGAAATATGTATTTGTTTAAATTTATATTATCATTTCTTTGTTTTGGTGTCGAGGTAAAGCGTGGCTTTACGTTCCGCCTCCAAAATAAGGCGGAAAATGGAAATGGAGTATCTTAACACTAGGTTCCCTTCCCTTAGCCTGCTTTTTGCGTGATACAGCGTGAAGCTAACTAATGCAGTGCAAACAGAAATGTACCTAAATTATTACTTAAGTAAGGTGCACTATTGTGCATTTTTGATAAGTTATTTCTATGATTGTAGTTATGATACGTTGATGATATTATGTTATCTTAAGATTGATTACACATTTAACAATACCTGATATAATAATATTTAGTACAAACAAGATAACGTTGTTTTGTAGCTTAACACCGTATTTAAGTTTCTACGTGGAGTTTATAAATTAGCTAGATTATTTTCAGATCGAATATGAGACATAAAAGAGGAAGCGTATGAGATGAAATGAGTTAAAGGATGATTCATTCACGACAGCAATACAAGCAAATGATACATATCTGGTGTGATTTATTTGTAATGCTTTGATGTGTTTTTTTAAATATATTTATTGGTTGAATTTAACGTTTTTATAGTTTTATATAAATTTAATAGTCAAAAAAATAGGCTTATATTATTTATTATGATTTATAAAAAAATATAGGGGCACAAAGTGTGACTGTAAAACCGACTGGTTGTGGGTTCGATCCCCACTCGAGGAGATGAAATATATACTTAAATTTATATTTTCATTTCTTCGCTCTGGTGTCAAGCCAAAGCGGGGCGTTGAGTTCTGCCACTCAACACGCAATGCTTCTAGAATTCAGCAGAAAGTGGGGAACGGAGTGTCTTAACACTAGGTTCCCTTTGCTTAACCTGCTGTGTGCGGGATACAGCGTGAAGATGATTTATTTTATTTATTTATTTATAAAAAAATATTTGATTTAAAAACTTGATATTAATTCTATATATATAGTATGTAATGATCCAGATGATATATTTTCTCATGGGTATCATTAGTTGAATTGCTAGCAAGGCGGAGGTGGGCATTTAAGTGTCGTTGTCCTCGGCGAATCTCTACGCGAGTCAAGGGCGACGTCGTTGTCTTATCGGATACATCGCTATTAACATCCATTAGATCTTAATTGGATTAATACACACGTATTCGTATGTCAGCGTATCTATAATATGTTATTTTACTAAGATCAGTTGAACCAGTGGAGAAATTTTCTTTCTGTGTTTTTTCATCATCCTATATTTTCTACAATTGTATATAAATTTTACTTAAATATGACAACGTGTTAAATTTTTCCATTTTATATTTACTATATTTTGAACATTTAATACAGTTAATTGAAGCGATCACTTAAAAAAGTATTTATTAATTTAGCTTACGTCATAAAATAGATTTGTGTTTTGTTGTGATGAATAATAAAAAATCTGTTTCATTACAATATATTTTATAAATATATTTGTTGGAGGTTGTATATTTGTTGTTTGAGGCCAGTCGTGGCGCAGCGGCACAAAGTGTGACTGTAAATCGACTGGTTGTGGGTTCGATCCCCACTCGAGGAGATGAAATATTTACTTAAAATTTATATTTCCAATTCTTCGCTCTGGTGTCGAGGTTAGGCGCGGCGTTGAGTTCTGCCACTCAACACGCAATGCCTCCAATTCGGCAGTAAGTAGGGAACGTGTCTTAACACTAGGTTCCCTCTGACTACCCCACTGTGTGCGGGATACAGCGTGAAGCTGATTTATTTATTTTATTTTATTTGTTGGACAATTGTACAATGTATTGTACTCAGCGAATTATCAGTTTTGCGTCAGTTCCTGATGACCCGGTATCGCGATCCGCATCCACCGGATCCTACGGCGACAGCTCATGTGCATACATGCTAAAAGCAATTTTCTTTGTTTACAGGATCAATATGATAACTTAGCCGCCCATACACACAAAGGAATCGAGTTCTTAGACAAATATGGTAACTTCGTGAAGGAGAGATGTGCTATAGAATTAGAATACGCAGGGAAACTAAGGTGAGTCACAATGGATCGACTGTTTTTTGTTCTGGTTTTATCATATTGAACACTCCTTTCTCTACTTTTCACTTATTTTAGTATCACTACACGTGTAGGGTGGCACCCAATATGGCACTATCATATCACAATCATGGAATATGAACAAATGTCCGAGAAACTATTGAACGCAACATCACTTCCGAACTGCGCCACAATGGCGACACTATACTATTAATTTTATAAATATTTATATAATATCTAACAGTAAATATTTTATATTAAATTCGTCATTTTGACGCGTTTAAAGGATATTTTATAATATATATACAATATATTTAACAGGATGTCATCTAAACCAGACATACCAGTTTCTTATGTTAATTCGTGGAATGCTCACTTTCACTACAACATTATAAATTGATTATAGAATATAATATGGTTGATGTAATGGCGAAATGATATATTATTATATAAAATCTTCATTTCACATAATAAATAATATTAATTATGTCTTAATGTATATTTTTTGTCTGTCGAAAATAACGTGCTTAGTATTATTGAATCTAATTATATTCATCTTATATAAGTAGGGAACGGTTGATACTAGGTTCCTAGGTTCCCTTTGCCTACCCTGCTATGTATCCTCCCTCACATAGCAGGGTAGGAAGCGTGGAGCTAATAATATATTGCACTTTTTTTATAGTGCAAATCTATATTTACACTATAAAAAAGTGAAACTCTACTTATGTGTCACTACATCTATAGAGATGTAGATAAATAGAGTTTCCTCTCTATCTCCAGTGACACTTTTAGCTTGGAAAACTTTATTATATGAAACATAATTTTAACCGACTTCAATAAAAGGCGAAAGTTCTCAACTCGACTTTATTTTATTTACTATTGTTTAATGCTACATATTGCTTACAGGAGGCTAGTCAAGAATTACCAGCCCAAAAGGAAAGAAGAAGAGGAATATCAGTTAGTACGCTCTCTATTTATTTAGCTTTGTCCACTCGCACAATGAATTTTTATTGATTATTAATGTAAATTTATTTGTTTGAATTCCCAATTGATCTTGGTCTTTATATGTATTGTATTGGCCTTGCTTCTTATTTTATCTCGCTTGAAGACTTGTTTACATGATTGCTTTATTGTTTTTCTTTACTGCCTTAGGGTTAAACAGAGGGGCTGTTTGACCCTAATGTTGATAGAGGGCCAATAAATTATTTAGAATTTTAACCCCAAGGCTTCCTTCTTTTGTAGAAATTCAATGTTAATATACTAATATAAACAAAGAAGAAAATAATATTTCATTCTTTCTTTCTTTTCCGTTTTCTTCTGCTTTGTCGGCTTATTAGTAATTTATATATTTTTTTATTATAAGTTTATAATTATGTTACAGTTACATTGATATATTAATAAAAAAAAAACATTGTTTTGAATCCAATTCTTCTGAAAGTATACGAATGCTTTCATCTTTTCCCTTTTGCTTATTCTAAAAGGTCATGACCTTTAATTGTTAGTAATAACCTGTCGTTTTGCGTAATGTTCTTACTTATTACTATTTATTTTTATTATTATTTTTTTAGCTTCACGCTGTATTTAACAAGCTATACAGAGAGAACCTAGTGTTACGACACTCTGCACCCCACTTTTTTTATTTAGTTTTTGTGGAAATATTTATTTTAATCCCATTAATTAATGATTTACCTACAGGTACACAGCTTGCAAAGCATTTAGACAGCTTCTTCTGGAGTTAAACGACTTCGCCGGCCAGCGCGAAGTGGTCGCGGAAAATTTACAGTCTAATGTAGTGCGTGAGCTACATCTGCTTGCCAAAGAACTACGTGAAGAGAGAAAGGTGAGTGTCAAGTATTCTTTTTTCTCATTTAACTTGCCATTTAGTTTATATAGTGAAAAAAGTTAAGTTAGTGTTGCATCTCTCTCTCTCTCTCTTTTTCCGTTTTTTTAAATAAAATATAAATATTTAATAAAAAAAACGAGCTTTTTTATAAACTTTTATTTTTTAAAATGATATAATCCTATGTTGTGTCAATCCTGTTTCGTTACTGTTGTCATCGTGGTAATCGATTTTTTTTATTTTATTTATTTATTTTATTATTTTTCAGCAACATTTAAATGAAGGTGCAAAACAAATGGCGGTGTTAAGCACAGCGGTGGGCGCGTTGGAAAGAGCGCGGAGATCGTATGAACGAGCAGCGAGAGAATCTGAAAGAGCACTTGATGCGTTCCAAAAAGCTGATAAAGATTTCAATTTAAGGTAAGTTATTATATTTTTTTGTGTCACGATGTATCTTACACACAGCATGGTAGGCAGAGAGAAACTTTGGAATTCGGTGTTAAGACACTCCGTTCTCATTAAGTCACTACCGTTTCCAAGTTTCCTTATTCTAGAGGCATTACGTGTTGAGTGGCGGAATTGAACGCCGCGCTGTGCGTCGTCACCAAAGCGAGAAAATTGAAATATACATAAAATATATATATTTCAATTTTCGGCGGCGTTGAGTTCTGCCACTCAACACGCAATACCTCCAGTATTCGGCAGAAAGTGGGGAACGGAGTGTCTTAACACTAGGTTCCCTCTGCTTACCCTGCTGTGTTTTTTTTTTTTTACATATAATATATTAAATTATCTTAATTCACGAATTTTCACAATTTGATGTGTTAAAAGTTGGTCATATAAATATCAAACCTAGTGTGTGTGAAAGTGTGTCAAAAACCATGGAAGCAAAAACAAAAATTGGGAACAAAAGCGTATTCTTATTTTTTAAGGGTCCTTATGCTTTTTAAAAAGGTCAGAGGGACGCTCTCCTTGTATCAACTTTAAGGTAACATGTAGAGTTCGTCACAAAAATTTTAAGAAACAAAACTTATTTTAACACAATTTTATTTGTAGAATATATCCATTACTCAGATTCACGCTGTATCCCGCACACAGCGAGGTAGGCAGAGGGAACCTAATTTTAAGACACTCCGTTCCCTATTTTCCGTCGAATTCATGCATATTCAATGGCGAAAATCAACGCTGCGCTTTGCCTCGACACTAGAGCAAAGAAATAAAAATATAAATTTAAATAAAATATTTCATTTCCTCGAGTGGGGATCGAACTCGCAACCAATAGCGTTGACTGTAACACATTTGTACCCCTGCACCACGAATGGCCTCATAATTCATATATATTCATATAGTGTTTAAGTACATTTAGTAGTGAGCGGGAGGATATGAGGAAACTGGAGGGTGTAGATGACTTAAAACAAACATCGATTGTATGCCAGTTTTAAGCGGCCATTTAATATACAATCTATTTAAATGTCACTTAAAAAGAAGCTAAATGTTTTTTTTATTGTTTTATTTAAGGAAAATAATATTGTATTCCACATTGTTCGAATGATACTCCATGTTTCCAGGAGGTTCACACAATATTAGTAAATAGCCAGTGGTCAGCGTTGCGGTCGAGTGACGTTGGGAAATACTGTAATAGAATATTGGTTTTGATCTGTCTTGTAATGTAGAAAAGATTTTTGTTAAATGATTATTAGAAAAATATAAATATAATTTCTTAAATTATGAAAATACTAATTAACAGCTAAGTTGTATTAGGACAATTTAAAATATTGCATTAAAAATGCAGAATATTTTATATTGTAAATTGGTTCCCAACCAGTGGTCCGCGGACCAACAGTGGTCCACGGAAGCCTAAATGTGGTCCGCGAACGATTTAAATTTTATGACTGGGGATGGTGAGGCTTAGTTTCTGTTTTATTATGACAGTTAATTTTTATTATACCTACATGCATAGTGGTCCCTGCTACCAAGAATGATATAAAAATAGTCATTGTTTAAGAAAGGATTGGGAACCCCCGTCCTAAATATTGATCTTAAATTGTTTTTTTTTTATGATTGTGGTTGAGAGTATGTTTATTATTTGTACTTATATGTAAATATATCATGGTTTTTTATTTTCAACTTCACGCTGTTTCCATGTAGCATTGTAGGCCTAGTGTTAATACACTCCACCACTAGGCCAGGACGAAATAAAGAAAAAAATAAACATTTCATTCCCTCGAGTGGGAATCGAACCCACAACCTGTCGCGATAGTGTCACGACTGTATACTATGAATATTCTCGTATGTACTAGTGCCATATTAACATTTGCCATGCGCTACAATAAAACCCACGACTCGTTACTATCTATCTATGTCGTTCCTACGTCGTGTCTGAACGATGTTATTTACTTTTATATTTAGAGCAGCTAACTGCTAATGTGGCTGTAATTGCTTTGGGCGTAAACAATTTGGTCACTTAACCTATCGTATTTGTGACTGTTTACATTAGAAATAACAAATATTAATGTTTTCTTAACATTTTTTAAGATTTGGAAAGATTTTTTTATTTTTTTAAGAAAACGTATAGAAATTTGAACGTAAATGGATTTGAACCCGCGTATCTTGGATACCGTGCAACCGCTCTGACCGCTAAGCCATACGTAACTTATTTTATGTTGTTAGCATCTTTTTAGGTAGGTTTTTAACGAAATTTCCGTCACCAAAAGATATAAATAATGCACCTTGGCGCGTGACTAATGTACTAATTAGTTCGTATTGTGATTCTTTTATAGGTTCAATAACAAAACATGCAAATATTTCCTCTATTATATTTGATATTTGAAACATTAATAATAATATTTTGCATACTCCGTCGTAGTTTATTATCTAAAGTTGTATGTGTGTGTGTTTCATTTGCTATCAAAACGATGTAAACAATCTAACTGCTGTTATGTTTGTTTGTTTGTTTGTTTGATTGATATCTAATGAAATAACATGGATATGGCTGGAAAGATTTTTGTTTGAAAATGTATGTATGTAATTGTATGAGTAATTTAGCTCCGAGGCCGTCGTGGTCCGGTAGGACAAAGGTGTGATTGTTAACGTGACGGTTAGGTAGGTTCGATTCCCGCTCGGGAGAATGAACCATTATATGGTAATATTTTCATTTCTTCGCTCTTGTACTAAGGGAAAGCGCGGCGTTGAGTTCCGCCACTCAACGTGATGCCTCAAAAAAAATTGGGAAAAGGAGTGTTAAAAATAGATTCCCTTTGCCTACTCTGTTATATGCGTGATGCAGCGTGAAGTTCAAATCAAAATGAAATACGATAAAAATATATACTTAGATACTTCAGTGCTTAAGGAATAAAACAGATTTTTTTTATATAATTTTTATAGTAGAATCCTTCTAAATTCCATAGAACTATTTGGCCTTTTTACACAAAATTGTTAATTTGCTGAAACTTTCTGATATAATACAAAGGAAACTTTTACGTTTGCGTAGACAAAGGCGTTGAGTTTTGCATTTTTTTTTAATGTTTTCCATATGTATTCTAGTCGGGCGGAAGTGGAGAAACAGAAAACAAACATGAAACTGCGGAGCCAGGCGTGCGAGGATGCGAAACAGGAGTACATGGACCAACTCAGGAAAACAAATGAAGCGCAAAGACAGCACTACGAGCAGAGGCTGCCGCACGTATTCAAACAGTTACAGGTGATCTGTCTATCTGTTGTATTAGTAATTTACGCCCAATATTAATAACCTATCTCCAACGTCAATCTTAGATTGTTTCATATATCTATCCTATCTAGAGATTGGATGGATATATGAAACAATCTAAGATTGACGTTGGAGATAGAATAGAATAGAATAGAATAAACTTTATTGCACACATAAAACAAATAAGTATATAAAATGAACAACATAAATAAAATTTAAAAAAAACACGTATGCAAAGGCGGTCTTATTGCTTTAAGCAATCTCTACCAGACAACCTTTATTACATTACAGATAAGTTGTAATGAGGAAAAGGGGGACAACGTCTCGGTGCAAATTTTTAATCAACTTAGATAGGTATATAAATAATATAAATCAATAATATAGAATAAACTTACATAAATTAATTTATATACTATACACATACATACATACATACATCAAAAAACAATATATACTTACACATATATACATATATATATACATACATATATATATATATACATACATATATACATAAACGTATGTAGAAATATATACATAATATTAAATAGATAAGGATAAAATACTATTCTAACTTAAATAAATATTCTTTTAAACGTTTTTTAAAAGTGTAAAGGGATTTGGAATGTCGAACTTCTGTAGGAAGTTCATTCCAAAGAATCGCAGATTTCACAGTGAAAGACTTGGAATAAAAAAGCGTATGGGAAGTTGGTAATTTAAGGAGATTATCACAACGGATAGGTATTTATATATTTATATAGATAGGTTATTAATATTGGGCGTTAGTGGGCTTGTTTAAGCCATTATGTTCTCTTTTAACGTTTTTTTTACGTTTCAAATCTATGAAAGTATTTTTAAAAAGTTATTTTAGCTTAAACATCTCTATGTATTTTTCTTGTATTTACAAAAACAGAACGTTATTTTATCATTTTTTATGTATAAATAAAATCCAATTGCTTTATTAAGCCTATTCATATTCAACCTTTCTTAAGACATGAAATATCGAATTCGAAACTAACGTTGATTTGTAGGCTGTTTATTTCTATAAATCAAACATGAAAACTGTCAACTATTGTTATATTATTGAGGCCAGCCGTGGCACAGTGGCACAAAGTGTGACTGTAAAACCGACTGGTTTTGGGTTCGATCCCCATTCGAGGAGATGAAATATTTATTTAAATTTATATTTCCATTTCTTCGTTCTGATATCGAGGCAAAGCGAGGCGTTGAGTTCTGCCACTCAACACGTAATGCCTCCAGAGTTCGGCAGAAAATAGGGAATGAAGTGTCATAACATTAGGTTCCCTCTGCCTACCCTGCTGTGTGCGGGATACAGCGTGAAGCTTTTTATTGTTATATTATATATCTTAAGATCAGTAGCAGCTGATGCTCCAATTTACTATCGAATTTATATTTAGTTTGTTTGTACGAGGTCAAGGCTGGTACAAACATAGCTGGGCTTGCAATTATCTGCCCACGAGCAGTCAACCGTTGTGACGCTTTTTAAATTGTTATGCAAGGGTCTTGTATAAGCACTGCGAAATGAAATACGAACATACCCATCTATATTATTATGGGTTCCTATTCCATTACATAATACGACAGGTTCCCATTCCATTGCTTTCATATGAAAGCGTAACTAAATTATGCTGTGGAAATAATTTGATAAGCGACGGATATGTATAATTTTATACACGAATGTGCTATATTTATTTCTAGATTACAATTGTTATACTATAATATATAATTTTAATTAAATTAAAGAGACCAGTCGTGGCGCAAGGGCACAAAGTGTGACTGCAAAACCGACTGGTAGTGGTATTTATTTAAATTTATATTTCCATTTCTTCACTCTGGTGTCGTGGCAACGCACGGCGTTGCGCTCCGAACTCCACACGCAATGCCCTCAAAATTCGGCAGAAAGTGGGGAACGGAGTGTCTTAACACTAGGTTTCCTCGGCTTATCTGCTGTTTGCGGGATACTGCGTGAAGCTGATATATATACTAATTAAATTAACTTTCATTTGGAACTTGTTTACTATGTGAATAAATATTACATAAATCCCAAGTATGAATCAGCTTTCCACAGAGTTGAAAAGAAAATAAAAAATATATAGAAAACAATTCATTTCATAGCATGGTCTATTTGGCTCCAGCCATAAGATTACATAACAATGTTTAATAATAGGAAGCAATTTAAACTTTGACACGATTCTGTGAAATGTCTCTGGAGTACGGCGCCTACGACGTGCACTCTGGCAGAGAGCCAACTGGGTCGATTGTGGGGTAACCATGTTAAATTAAAACGAAATAAAAAAATACATATTTCGACAATATAATCGTCTACTCTATACGTTATTTAAATTTATTTTTAAATTTATGTTGTTAATATATTCTTCTTCCATTCTTACAGGATCTAGATGAAAAAAGAATAAAAAATGTAAAAAACTTTATGCTGAGTTCAGTAGATGTCGAGAGAAAGGTGTTTCCAATAATCACGCAGTGCCTTAACGGAATGGAACAAGCGGCAAAGAGTATTAATGAAAAAGAGGTGAGAACTTAATGTATTGCTCATTGGTTATGGATTCGATTCCCATTCGGGGGTATAGATATATAAAATGAAAGAAAAAATATATATTAACAGTGGTTTATAGTGCGTGAAGTTATTTTATAATCAGTAAGGATAAATTATATTTAATAAAATTAGTTTGTACTTATAAACATACGCTTCCAATACAAATAGGAAATGAAATTTATGTTAGACATAGCCATTTCCTTGCATGGGAGACGAACCTGTAACTATTGTTCGATCAGATCAGAACCTTTATTATAATCTCATTAAATTTGATCGTTCATTAAAAACTTTAATCATTTTCTTTGATCATGAAATATTTTATTACCAATATAAGCAAATTTACTACTATTTTTAACCACTACAGTTGACTATAAAGTGGGAACTTTAACTCCAACCTTTGTAAAACAACGTAATTGAAGAGGTTAAGGGGCAATACATCTCACGGAGGGTTGTAATGGGGCACTTTCGCGCAATAATTGTTGATTTTTGATATGACGATGATAGGGTTAAACTCCCTCTCACACTATATTATGAAATATTTAGTCGTTCGTTATATTTTCAGCTATCTATTCGTTTATTTTTTACGTATTTATGGCATGAAATGCGTACGGAAAGAGTAAAGATATCAAATGTGACCGATTGAGGCCAGTCGTGGCGCAGCGGCACAAAGTGTGACTGTAAATCGACCGGTTGTGGGTTCGATCCCCACTCGAGGAGATAAAATATTTACTTAAATTTATACTTCCATTTCTTCGCTCTGATGTCGAGACAAAGCGCGGCGTTGAATTCTGCCACTCAACACGCAATGCTTCCAGAATTCGGCAGAAAGTAGGGAACGGAATGTCTTAACACCAGGTTCCCTCTGCATACTCTGCTGTGTGCGGGATACAGCGTGAAGCTGATTATATCATACGTGACAGTTTCTGTACGAATTTGAACGTAATTTAACGTCGCACTTTGACCAAGAATCTCCTATTATAATTTTCCAGGATACACTCCTAGTGATAGAGAGGTATAAGTCGGGGTTCGTGCCGCCCGAGGACTTCCGCTACGAGGCGGCGACGGGCGCGGACGCGACGGACGCGGCGCCGCACCACGCGCACAACCACCTCACGGCGGCGCGCGGCACCGTCTCCGGCAACCGCGTCAAGAAGCGGGGCGGCCTGCTCTCCATATTCAGCTCCAATAAGGTGAGATCCGGTACTCAGATAATAGTGACCTAGCTCACAATTTTGAATAAAAGGCCTAAGTGATGATTTACTTAGAAATGTTTAGCTTCACCCTTTTTATCTCTGGTGTGGTAGCCAGAGATGTCGGATGCTATGATCTCTGTATATCTCTTGTGCGTTCTATACTGTCATCAAGTCATCATACTTGAGGAAGGTATCAGCACTGATTCGTGTATGGCCAAACAATTTGATATAATAATAGATTTATGAGTTAGATCACTTGTTTTGAATGTGCGACACATAAAAGATTCTAGAATTATGAAAAGATTTTATATATTATGAAGATTTACTTAGGAAATAATAATCGAATTATTAATTTGATATTGAATATCAAATTAAAAGTGCGTAAATATACAAAACGAGGAATTCTATTTAATAGATAAATAAACAATTTAACTGTGTCATTCTTTAGGCTATTATAACGCAATTAGGGATGGTAATATTAGTAAAAATTAGGTCATTTTGGCAATTGGGTTTTTTTTCATAAATTATAAGTAAAATTTAAGTGAATGGAAAATTGGATATTATTATATTTTTTTAGTTTCCAATATATAATTTATATTTAATACTCAATTATATATATTGAGTATCTAATACTTAAATATAAATAAAGAAATAATACTTTAAAAATATTTGTGTAAACAATCTATGGTTTGTATGGTTTTTATAGCGATTTTCAAATTTAATTAATTTGTAATAGTAATATCTCCGAATTTTTCATAAGCTAAATGTGAAAAAATGAAAAAAAAAGAAAACATGAAACATATTTTAGTGTTATTAATAAAAATACAACCATACACATTTAGCTTTTAAAATATACCGTTTTACATTTAAGAGTTCGAATGTTAGAATTGTTGGTATGTATGTATGTTTGTTGTATGTCTTACTATTTTTTTTATAAAGGCTAATGGGGCTGTCATAAGCTTAAGCTAGACATGCATGCGGGAACATTTTGGTTATTTAGATGATTATTTATTATATTTAAGTTTTTTATTTTAATACTAATATTTTTTTTATCTGTTACCCCGATCCCTACCTAACTTGGGTTCATTCGTTCATATAATGCGGCGGCGTCTCGGACAAAAGTAAGTTTGTGTGGATGTAAGTTGTATGCATGATGTGGCTTATTTCCTTTCACATACAATTTTTCATTCAAAATAATTCTTGTAAAAAAAAAGATAATGTCATTAATTGTCATTAATGAATAATGTCGATTGGTTTTTTTTTTCAAGTGTGGATTTTGTGCTTGTTCATAAAAAATAATAAAGTTGTTGTTTGAAGTTTTTTGTTGTGATTTGTTTTTTTTTTGTTGTCTATCAAAATTTCATGTATAATAAAATGATAATTTTAAGACTTTTTTAATGCTAAGAAAAATCTAGAATTCATTATTATAAATAACATACATGTACATGTGAAACACAACGCGGTATTTTTCCTTAAACCTATAATAACATCAGTGTTTGTAATAACTTATCACTCCGAACAGGCATTGAACCCACAACCCGAAGGTAGTGCCTAATAGTCTAAAAATTCTATAGATACGCTAAAACTGCGTTCGAAAGTAATATCCTAATATATGAATAAAAAAAAATGTCAACTTAAAAGAAAATACAGTGAATAAGTACACATCCACGACAAAAATTTAAAATGATCTCAAATCACATAAAGCACACTTTTTCCTTATTTCTGTATCGTTATCGATTCATAATTTTAATTTTCCATCTTTGGCGTTTTCCATTTTATTATTTCACTGTTTTTCTTTATTTAATATATTTATTTTTTTGCTTCCGTTTCTCGTTGTGCCGTCTAATGCTTTGGCAACAGAAGATCGTTGAAGCGTGCAACTCCTTCAAGGTCAGTTTGTGTTTCGGTGTGTGGTGTTGATGATATCGGTGTTAGGGTCCACTAGATGCGTTCTTTTCATGTATAAACATCTCATTTTGTCACATTTTGTTGTATGATATATGAGTGTATAGTTTTTTTGTAACTGAAACTACTTTTTTTTTGGATACGCGGAAGAGATGGTTTTCTTTAAAATCTGAAAAATAAAGTGTAAGTAAATTTATTCAATGTGTTTATTGAGCCACACGAGTTTAGTTTGTTGCCAAGAGGCGCGGGTTCAAATCCCGGCACATTCAAATTTTTATAAGTTAAATAAAATCAAATCAGCTTCACGCTGTATCCCGCACACAGCAGGGTAGGCAGAGGGAACCTAGTGTTAAGACACTTCGTTCGGTTAATAAAATATAGAATAAAATCCTATTAAAGAGACACGAAACTTATTTATAAGTTTAGTATTTTTTTTATTCTTCACTTTAATATGATTATATTCTTTTTTTTATTTTACAATAAAATTATGTTATATTATTACAAGCAGTTTCATTTATGAATATGTTTTGTTTTCATTATCAATTCAATTAACAAGGAAAAATGTATGCACACACAGCTCACCTCTCGTTTATTGTACACGGTTACTGTGCACACGTGTGTAACTGCGATGTAAATGTTATTATCAATTAAGTTAGTTATTTTTAACATTTTTAAAGTGTTATCCAACATCGGAAAAAATATATATTTCAGTAAACTTAAAACAATGTGAACATACTGCAACTCGAAGACAAACATTTTTAAAGTGTTTAAATAAAATCTTAAATCAGCTTCACGCTGTATCCCGCACACAGCAGGGTAGGCAGAGGAAACACAAAAGGGTTCCCCACTTTCTGCCGAATTCTGGAGACATTGCGTGTTGAGTGGCAGAACTCAACGCCGCGCTTTGCCTCGACACCAGAGCGAAGAAATGGAAATATAAATTTATGTAAAATATTTCATCTCCTCGAATAGGGATCGAAACCACAACCAGTCGGTTTTACAGTCACACTTTGTGCCGCTACGCCACGACTGGCCTTAAAACGTTTATGTTTTTAAAATATTGTAGCAATTTAGGGTAATACCAATTCATTCTGTCTATACAAAATGTATTCTTTATTGTGGTTAAGGATGTTGATGGAAGGAGGTTAAACTTGTTTTGATTATTATTTACATAAAAGTATAGGTATTTGAAAGCACTATTAGTTAATTATGTTGGTTCAGCACTTTCAATATTTATGATTGTTTGTGTGTCTAATAGGACTATGGTGTGTAAGAATCGATTCATTTTTATATAATACACTTATATTACTGACTTCCATGTATATAAATTATTTCATTATCCTTAACTACCACTAACTACCTTATTAACTATTAACTACTATTAACTTTATTTTTCAACTTTGTGCTTTGCGAGCTTAGTTTATAATTATAGTGTATTTTATGTAATTTTTTTTTATGTAAAAGAATATAATATAAAATGTATAATATTTTTATGTGTGCTTTAAAAAAAATCTTATTTACATTTTAAATTATTATAAATATATGTATACTACATGATAATACAAAATTACAGAACAACATGTCGACGGACGGAAAGGAGGATTATTCAGATTTGCCACCTAATCAGAAGAAAAAGAAACTGCAAGCGAAAGTTCAAGAATTAACCAAGCAGGTAGTTACTGTGATATATGTATATGAATCGGTGCAGGCGCAGTGGAACATCTTATCTTATCTTACTATAAAGACATGAGGGGGTTGTGGATTCGATTACCGCTCGGGTGAATAAACTAGATAAGAATTTGAGAGAGACTTCACTCTCACTACTAAATATTTAATAGGCAGAGCTAAGTAGAAATAAGATTTTTCCTTTTAATAATAAAAATATAGTTGGTAAAGTATATTATTGATGTTATACATCGTTTCAGGTTTTTCAAGAGCAAGCTGCGATGGAAGGACTGATGAAAATGAAAGGTGTATACGAAACAAACCCCACACTAGGAGATCCAATGACTGTAGAAGGTTTGATTGTGTCAGCGTTTCTTCTTAGTTTTCCTTAGATTGTTCTTTTTTCTTAATAACATTAATAATTTGATAACTTCTGATATATTCATATAGTACTATCCTTTCTTTAATATCTTTGTTTATTTATTAATTTATTACTTTATGAAATATACTAATTATATAGATTATCTTTATTAGTTTAATTATCACGAAATGTAAAAATGTATGATAATTTAAAACTGTTTATTTGTTTATAGGTCAGTTAAATGAATGTTGTGATAAATTGAAAAAGTTGAGAACGCAACTACGCAAGTATGAAGAGCTTCTAGCAGAGGCCAACAACCAAGTGTGTGCTCCCCCACTCCACCCCACCGTCAGGACCAATGGTTCCGCGCCCACACAAGCCACAAGGTATATTAAATTAAATTAATTAAAGCTTCACGCTGTATCCCGCACACAGCACGGTGGGCAACCAAAGGGAACCTAGTGTTAAGACACTCCATTCCCTATTTTCCGCCGGAATCTGGAGGTATTGCGTGTTGAGTGGCGGAACTCAACGCCGCGCTTTGCCTTGACACCAGAACGAAGAAATGAAATTATAAATTTATATAAATATTTCGTGTCCTCGAGTGGGGATCGAACCTACAAACAGTCGATTTTGCAGTCACACTTTGTGGCTCTGCGCCATGATTTACCTTACACACAACACATTTTTACATCACATCAATCACAAGGTACATCATTTTTATTTTTTCATCTTCATCCGGTATATAGTTGGATAGGCAGTGGGGACCCTAGTGTTGTGATGTTTCCTATTAAGATACTTTTGTTTCCCATTTTCCACCGAATTCTCGCGGCATTGTGCGAAAATCAACGATGCGCTTTGTCCGAGTTACCAGAGCGAGAAAATGAATTTTTTAAATGATGCATTTCTCCGAGTGGGAATCGAACCCACAACTTGCGTGTGGTATCAACAGTCACATGCTTGTGTCACTACGACTACCTCATATTAATTATTAATTAATAAAATATTGTTTTTAGCATCGGATCGAACAGCGAGTCGCTATCGCGCTCCGCGTCCGAGTCGTCGGTGAGCACGGGCACGGGCACCGGCACGGGCCCCGCCGGCGCGACGCCCGCCGCCGGCCGCACCGGGGGCTCCCCCGAGTCCGGCCTGGGCGGCGAGCTGGCGGCCGCGCACGCCGACCACGCCAACGGCGACCACGACGACCACGACGACCACGATGACCACGAGTCCGACTTCGATTACTATTATGAAGCTGATTTGCAGCCCCTCGGCTATTGTAAAGCGCTTTATGCTTTTGAAGGTTTGTTGTTGTTTTTGTTTGATCTTGTGAAGTGTTGCCGATTTAAATTATATTTCAATTAAATTAGGGCCCTTGACCAAGTGAATTTCTATAAAATAAATATAAATTTCTGAAAAAAAAAATGTACATTATATTATAGTGTTATAATTAATTATAAAAGTAAATAGTTATTGTTACGGCCATTGTGAGTTAGATTTTGTATTTTAAGAATGAAATATATTCATTTACTTGCTTATCGCTTGAAAGTGGGGTTCTAAGAGAACCCTACACAGGCCCTCTGCCATCCTGCTATATATGGGATACAACAGCGTGACGCTAAGAAACAAAGTTATTTTATTTTTAACATCACTGTTTTTAATTTAATTAGTTATAAACTTATTTACGTAGTATCATTGTTATAATGAATTTAAAGATGAAAATGTTTGTTGAACGCGCAGCGAACGGCACGGGCTCCACGATGCAGATGGAGTGCGGCGAGCGGCTGCTGGTGCTGGAGACGGACGCGGGCGACGGCTGGACGCGCGTGCGGCGCCAGCACACGCGCGAGGAGGGCTTCGTGCCCACCACCTACATCGCCACCACGCTCTACAGCGACGCGCACGCGCACTAGCGCGCGGTCAGTATACACACACGCAGCACGCAGCAGAGAAACTAGTGTTAACACACTGCGTTCCCTACTTTCCGCCGAGTTCTGTAGGCATTGCGTATTGAGTGGCGGAAATCAACGACGCGCTTTTGCCTCGTCACCAGAGCAATGAAATGAAAACTTAAATGTAAATAAATATTTCATTTCTTCGAGTGGGGATCGATCCACAACCAGTCGATGTTACAGGCACACTTTGTGCCACTGCGCCACGACTGGCCTCAGTGTACTATAGCGATAACATATTATTATATGCGAGATTGGACTGGAACCTGACTTTATCATGCAGATAGCATGAATTCTTTCTTTGTTTTTCATATAAAAATATTTTTATAAAGAGATCCGTCACTAGATCTGGCCTAATGCTTAAGGGAATATTCAGGAATCATCAGGTCATCTCAAAATATTTTATACAAACTTTATTTTAGAACTGTTGTTTTAGTTAATTTCTAGATGTAAATATTGCAATGAAGCATCAGCATATAAGTATAAAGAAAGCTGTAACCAATAGAGGGAGGGGGGGGGGGGGTGTCTGTCAAAAAAACAAAAAATGCATAAATATGTATGACTATTTTTAATAACGCTTTAAAATGGTAATAATTCTTTCGAATTTTCATTGAAAAGTTTTCAAAACGCAATTTTATTATTCTTATGGATTTTTCGCATTGTGGTATTTGGTACGCAGAGTAAATCTAATAATACATCACTACGCTTTTTATTTTCAACTTTTTAAAACATCGCCTTTTAGGTTTAGTACGGTCTACAAATCGTGTCTGGTCTACGTTTTCTGAAAATATAAAAAAAATAAAAAATCGCGCTGTATGTCTAGCCCGCACACAGCGGGATAGACAAAGAGAACCGAAGTGTTAAGACACTCCGTTCCCCATTTTTAACTTTGTAAATAATCAAAAGTAAGAAAAATCTTAAAGTCAAATCTGCGCATTTTCATAGTTAACTTCACTGTTAAAAAAAACATACAAACTTATTATACTTTCAATTTAGTAAAAGTACAATACTAATAACTATAATTTGTATTGTAAAAAAAAAAATGCTTAGCTATTTTTGATAGCTGTCATCATTTCCACCAACGGGTTGCATATTAAATATAATTAAGCGTTCATTATAGGCCTCTAGCTCTTGTAATTGTATATAATTGTATATATTACAACAACAGTTACAGCTTTTAAATTAAATTGAAAACATAACTACCTTATAATTATATAAATATCAATTATAATGAGGCCAGTCGTGGCGAAGCGGCACGAGGTGTGACTGTAGAACCGACTGGTTGTGGGTTCGATCCCCACACGAAGAGATGAAATATTTACTTAAATTTATATTACCATTTCTTCGCTCTGGTGTCGAGGTTAAGCGCGACGTTGAGTTCTGCCACTCAACACGCAATGCCTCCAGAATTCGGCAGAAAATGGGGAACGAAATGTCTTAACACTAGGTTCCTTCTGCCTATCCTGCTGTGTGCGGGATAAAGCGTGAAGTTGATTTAATTTTTAATTTTAACTACCTTATAATACTTATTTAATTTGGAAACCGGTTTCCAGGAGGCGCGGGTTCGAGTCCCGCTACGTTAAAATTTTTATACGTTTTCTAAATAAGTACTTTTCTTTCCTAAGTGTGGAATAACACTTTAAAAAAAAAATTAAATAGCTTATAATAGTTTTTACGCGTTGATTAATTTCACAATTTCTCACGCACCGCGAACAATTATCTATAGAAATAATGATGGCGTCATAATTGCTCAATGTACGGTCATCGACGTGAAACAGGTTGAATATATGTGATTATTTTTTTCACCGTTGTGGTGGAGTTCGGATTTGCTCAACTGCGCGCTTTGATTGTGGGTTCGAAACCCTCACATTAAGTTCAACCTCACATTGGTTTGTAAACATCTATAGATATAATAAAATTGTAACTCATGTGTGTACATGGAAGATATTAAAGAAAATCTATTATTCTAATAATCTGATTGATTGTATTTCGTTCTGTTATATACTAAGATACTTGAAGATCAGCTTCACGCTGTATCCTGCACACAGCAGGGTAGGCAGAGGGAACCTAGTGTTAAGACACTCCGTTCCCCAGTTTCTGCCGAATTCTGGAGGCATTGCGTGTTGAGTGGCAGAACTCAACGCCGCGCTTTGCCTCGACACCAGAGCGAAGAAATGGAAATATAAATTTAAATAAATATTTCATCTCCTCGAGTGGGGATCGAACCCACAACCAGTCGGTTTTACAGTGACACTTTGTGCCACTGCGCCACGACTGGCCTTACGACTGGTACTTGAAGATCTTACTAAAATATCTATAAAAACATTAAACTTCTTTAAAATTAGTATCAATTTATTAAGAATTGTGTACAGCGAATGATATAAGTAGATAAATGTTATATACAGAATAAGTAACACAGTTTCGTTTTTAACTTTATATTCGTAATATATAATTATATGCACGCAAAGTGTTCATTGTTCTAATTATACGTAATGAAACTGTAACTAAATACACACATGCCTATATATTACATCATTATATTGCGTTAGAGTATAATGATTTCAAATTGTTCATAGCTTCACGCTGTATACTAGGGAAATTAGTGTTAAGACACTTTGTTCCCCATTTTTTGTCGAATTGTAGATGCATTAAGTGTTGAGTGACGGAACTCAACGCCGCGCTTTGCCTCGAAACCAGAGCGAAGAAATGAAAATATTAAATATATCATTTCTTCGAATGGGAATTGAACCCACAACCTGTCGTTTACTGTCACACTTTGTGCCTTTGCACCACGAGGGCCTCAAATTAAAAGAATAAATAAAGAAATAATTTATTCATTCATCTTCACGCCTCATATACGCTTTCAATAATTTGGAATATACGTTCCTAATTAAGTAAACAAATCCTATAAAATTATTCAAGTTATTTGTAGATGGTTTATTTATATTAGAGCCCCTATTTTTATATTTTTAATAGTGGAGAGGTTAAATTATGTATTTCGTAATTTACTTATGTTAGTAAGTGTGGAACGGACTTAAACCTAGCTTAACTCTGCCTACCCTGCTGTGTGCGGGATACAGCGTGAAAAACCATATTTATTTTATCCTTAATAATACCATATTTGTATTTCCTTTCAGGTATGTATGAACACCATGGTACTTTCAGTGATAGCGACGCCGGACGGACTCGTGCAATGGCGGCGCAAGCAAACGACATCGCTATTCGTGGCCTACGTATATAATATATATATTAAACAAGTATTTTTGCTATAATTTATCATTATCGAAATTAGCATTATTTTTTTATCGTATATCTAACTGATCGTCCCGCTGTCGGAAGGGAACCATTATAACATTCCATCATCTTATTTATTGTGTATATTGTATTTTTGTGTGGCGTACATATTTTTCATGTACGTAGAAATGTATTTAGGTGTTAAACTTAATTATTTTTTTTTATTATTATTATAGTAACACATTTAGAACTTCGTCGTGCCAGCTCCTACGCGTTAAGGTTTTTTCTTGTACTTATAAATAGCTGTAATTGCTTCATGTGATTGCTGAATATTCGAAATTATAGCAAAAATCTATAATGTGTAATATATGTTGAGAGTTTAATTGAAATTATTAAAAAAAATCCATTTAGATAAAAAAATAAATAAATAATAATAATAATGAATGGAATACTTACCCCCGTATCAAGTGTATTATAAAAAAATGTTTACGTTAAATGGAATCTTAAGTAGATTTTAAATGCTAGCTAAACGTGGTTTATTAGCCAATGCTATTTTCTGAATATTTGCGTATACAAGATTATTGTATTTATATATAGTGAGGTGATGTATGGATGGCGTGTATTTGATTTTTTTTTATATAAAAATAAAATTATATGACGACTTTATTTTGTGTGTTTATTTTGTTTACCCTTTTTCGAATCGTTACTTAATTAAATAATTATTAAACGTTTTATTAAAGTGTTGCTAAATATGTTCAGATAGTAATAAATTATTAGACTTTAACTTAATATAGAAAGGTCTTATAGGAATTTTATTTAGTTTATTGTAGTGGGGAAGTAAAAATAATGACCTACAACAAAAACACAACCATGTATGTTGTTTTTATTCTAAAATATTTAAAAATATATATATTACGTCAGTCTTCTAGTGTAGTACTAAAAAGTATAAAAATTTGACCGTAGCGGAACTCGAAGCCGCGCCTTCCGGGAATCCGACAGGCGTTCTGACCACTCAGCCATACGTTCTCATCAAGTGAAAATGTAATACGTCCAAATTTTTATACGCTTGTTACAACTTATTTATGTTGTTAGCGTCTCTGTAGGGAGATTTTTACAAATTTCCGCTACCCAAAAATAATTACTAAGAATTATCATCTGGCAAGAGAGAATGCTATTTATTAAATATTTTTAACAGTTTTAAAGTGTTATTTCACACTTAGAAAAGAAAAAATTAAACGTAGCGGGATTTGAACCCGCGCTTCCTAGCTTTTTCTTTCCTAAGTGTGGAATAACACTTTAAAAATGTAAAAAAAAACTATCTTATCAATCACAATTATTATTCAAGCGAGACAAAATCACATTCCAAATTCATAAACATAACTAACTCAACAAAACTCAACACCAACAAAAAATAAAAAGCGAATAATCTAGAATGTTTGAAGGCACTATACAGACTGGATCTATAAAACGCCACACTAAACTGGTCGTGTTATATTTAAGCTTCCATTATAAACACAGAAAGGACCCGTTTGTACGATCATTAGGGTCAAGTACGTAGAAACTAGGGGTTGCGCAAACTGACGACGGCGTTATAAGTTCATCTGCTTGGAAGATAATGAGGATGAGGACTGTTGTGACCTTTGCTTTGCTATTGTATGTCAAATGTGTTGTTACAGTTTTTTTTTTTTTTTTACTAATGTTAGCAAAGAATTTGTCATGGCCGTGAATGTAAAATGTCGTTTATTTTTTTTTTATTTATTTTGTATTACATTGAGTTCCGAAAAAGAAGGTTTTAATTTTTTTTTTTTTTTTTAATTTATACTATTAGAATCTAGGCTTCATATTATAATTTCTTAATTAGTTTTACAATTGACTATGAGTAGGATAGGAGAATAAAAAAATTACAAACTATTTTTTTTCAACTTCACGCTGTATCCCTCATGTAGCAGGATAAGCCGAGAGAGCCCAGTGTTAAGACACTCCGCTAACCACTCCGCCGAATTCTGGAGGCGGAACTAAACGAAAAAAATCAAAAAATCCTCGAGTGGGAATCGAACTCACAACCTGTCGCGTTTACAGTTACACGCTTATAAACCTGAACCACGACCAGTCTCAACATATTACAATATAAATACAGATAATTTTACGTCAATTGTAAAATTAGTAGTAAGACAATAAGTAAGACATTTAAGCATTAAAAAAATACAAACTTACGTAATGTAATAAAAATAAATTAAGCAGTAAGTATACTAAGGTTGGTCAACACGATATTTCATAATAAATGAGAAATTCCTCTTGAGTTACCTAATAAGGATATAATACGGAAATTTGAAATGATGGGGTAAATTATAATTGCTTGTGTAATGTATTCGACCTTTTAAAAGCGGCGGCCATTGTCTTAAAATGCAAATAAATAAATATATAATAAGTATTAAATCTAGATACTAAATTTAACTAACATTTTTAAAGAAAACATAAAATTTAATATTGTTTTCTTTTTGTAATGATTAGTATTTTATTGTGTCATAAAATTTGATAACATTTACATTTACTTATTTAGAAAACGTATAAAAATTTGTACGCAGCGGGACTCGAACCCGCGCCTCCTGGAAACCGACCAGGCTTAGTGGTCCTGGTCGGTTTCTGACGTGACGTGAAACACGAATTGTCACATTATAATCATTACCGAACAAAAAACATAGAAAAAAAAACATACAATACAGTGAATTTTCTTTATTCATTTAATATTAAAATCGCGTAATGTCAAAGGAATAATACTTTTACAAAAAAGAATTCATACTTTTACATATCATTAAACGATTACTCACGAGCCATTACTCGTTCGGTGTATTATGTGCACATATAGCACGCAGAAAGTTAACATCCGACCTTCAGTTATTCAACATTAGACAACAACATTGCAATTACGGAATTCCGCTTCAAAATATTAGCAATTCCTAGTTGATTAGGTATTCCAAATATTGTATGCGACAGTAGAAATATAAATATGATGGAATACTATGGGATACCAATGGTGAATACGTTTTTTTGTAAAGATTATAAAGATAATTTTGAATTAAATTAAGCCCCCACACAGCAAAGAAGCAGAGGGAACCTAGTGTTAAGACACTCCGTTCCCCACTTTCTGCCGAATTCTGGGGGCATTACGTGTTGAGTGGCAGAACTTAACGCCGCGCTTAACCTCGACACCAGAGCGAAGAAATGGAAATATAAATTTAAGTAAATATTTCATCTCCTCGAGTGGGGATCGAACCCACAACCAGGTTTTACAGTCACATTTCGTGCCGCTGCGCCACGTCTGATTTTTATTAAGTTTTTTTCTTTTAAGCCCCTGACGCAAAAAGAGGGGTGTCAATTTAACGTGTCTGTCTGTGGCACCGTAGCTCCTGAATTAATAAACCAGTTGGAGTGCGATTTTTTTAATCGAAAACCTTAGTCATCGCGGTGGTTCATAGCTATGTTTTAAAACAATCAGATCAGTATTTTTTTTAATTTTGCTAGTAGCAAAATAATTCGTATCTACATTTTTATTCTAATGCATGTAAACAACTATACACACATAAAAAATACATATATGTTTCTGACAATTCCCAATCGTGGGAATGAATCATTTTGAATTGCTAGCTCTGGTAAGAAGATAAAGTGCAGCGTTGAGTTCCACTAGAAACAGAGGAACCGGCAAAAAATGGAGATCGGAGTCTCTCAATACTAGGTTCCTTCTACTCTACCCTGCCATATGCGATATACAGCGTGAAGGTACAAAATATAAAGTCTAATAATATACATTGGTACTAATGTAAATAAAATGTAATGAAAATTAAATAATGTAGTAATTATAAATTGCGACGTTGATTTCTGCCACTCACCACGCAATGCCTCCAGAATTCGGCAGAAAGTGGGGAACGGAGTGTCTTAACACTAGGTTCCCTCTACCTACCCTGCTGTGTGCGGGATACAACATGAAGCTGATTTATTTATTTATAAATTTCTAAATGCGATAGGTGTAGGTTTGATTTTGGTTATTCCGAAACTTCCAAACAATAATATGCAAGCGTTTGCTCGAGTATGAAAATTATAACATAATATTACTACAGCCCGTTACATTAGGTGACCGTTTAAAGCGGTCATTAAATTTCAAAGCTTTTAGTTTCATGCATGTATCGTTCTCACGAGACTAAACGCTGTATGGGCGACAGTACTTAGACCTTACATTTACTCGTACATAACTATGAATTCTGTTTAAAAGAAGAAATAAAAAATAAATATTAGAGGCCAGTCGTAGCGCAGGGGCATACAGTGTTTCTGTAAAATCGACTAGTTCTGGGTTCGATCCCCACTCGGGGAGATGAAATATTTATTTAAATGCATATTTTCATTTCTTCGCTCTGGTGTAGAGGCAAAGCGCGGAAAGTGAGGAGCGGAGTGTCTTAACACTGCTGTGTGCGGGATAATCAGCATGAAGCGGAATTGTTTTTTTTTTATTATTTTCTTCAGAATCATTAAACAATCAAGAATTATAACTTTATTCAGATTCATACTGTATTCCGCATGTTGCCGTGTAGGCAGGCCTAGTCTTAAGCGAAGAAATGAAAATATTGAATATTTCATTTCCTCGAGTGGGTGTAACCTTCACGCTGTATGCCACACACAACTTCCTCATTTTCTGGTGGGGTGTTGAGGATGGTGGAATGGATTTTGTCATGACAACAGAGCGAAGAAATGTAGAAATGTAGCTAAAATATTGGCAAAACATAAAACCAACTTCCACCAAGTACCAGAACAGGAAAACAATTTATATTTACGCAAGACCTAGGGATGGCGTACGAATCCCGCAAAACCCGTTTTGCCCCAGCCCGCGCTCTACTACTGAATATACGTTAGTTATCTATTAAATAAACTTGTATACGATCCATTGCGTCGTGATAACCGTTTGAATACACACTGTTGAACAGTAATGTAAATATTCTTATTACTTTTTATTTAAATTTATATTTTTCATTTCTTCGCTCTGGTGTCGAGGCAAAGCGTGGCGTTGAGTTCCACCACTTAACACGCAATACCTCTAGAATTCGGCGGAAAGTGAGCAACGGAGTGTCTTATCACGAGTTACCCTCTGCGTACCCTTCTCTGTGCGGGATACAGCGTGAAGCTGATTTTTTTTTTAATACAGTAATGTATATGTTTCATGGTCTTGTCTACCAGGTGTGGTGGTTGGTGTGGTCGGTTGCGCAACCGTTGCGTGGCGCGACGCGGAAGCTCTGCACTCGGCCAATAGAGCACTGCGCGTGCGCAATCGCGCTGGTGCTATATCACGGTACTCATAATGAGAAATTATTTCGTATTAACATATGTATGTAGCATTGGTTATATCTAATTAATAATTTAATTTAAATTTTTCTCGTTTCTTCTTCTTGTTAAGTAAATTATTAAAAAAGTAAATGGGACCACGTGACGCAGAAGCACAAGTGTGTGACTGTAAACGAGACTAGTCGTGTGTCAGATACCCTCGAGGATATTCGAGGAAATGAAATATTTAATATTTTCATTTCTTCTTGCGTCTTAAAATTAGCCTCCCTCTGCTTATTCTGGTACATGCGGGATACAGCGTGAAGCTGAAAAATAATATTTTAGCTTAAATTGTTATAATTACCTACCTTTAATTATTTAGCTTTTACGCTAAATGTAAAAACGATTCGTTTTACGATTATCATTTTTTATTATAAAATTTACTAAAAGTTTTTAAATGTTAATTTACTATGAGATAGGTAATAGAATGAAAATATATATTTACATTACTGTTTTTTACATATTTTAAAGAAAATACATGACAATCCTTTGCTATAATCTCAGAAATAAATGGATAATCTTAACATATTCTTTTAATATAAACAAAAATATCTTGGTTAGGTAAGTACAGACAGAGACATTAGATAATTAAAATAAAAAAAATCAGCTTCACACTGTACCTGTATATAATAAGGCAGAGGGAATAATGGGTGTTAATTCACTCCGTCCCCACTTTCTGCTGAATTCTAGGCATTGAATGGCGGAACTCAATGGCGAGCTTTTTGCCTTGGTGCCAGAGCGAATAAAAGAAAATATTAATAAATAATAATTCATATTTCTCCACTCGGAAGAATGAATCAATATTTATCGAACCCACGACCTTCGCGATACAGTCACAGCCTTGTGCCCCTGCGCTACGACTTAAGAAACATTATAATATATAAGTAAATGTTGTTAACAGAGTAAATTACTATAACGCAGTAAACATTCTTGAAATATCTTTCTTACTTAGTATTAAACCTACTTAGAGTTTTACGGTCATAGCAACAAGTTAAACTTTAAACCAGTGGTTCCCAACCAGTGGTCCGTAGAAGCCTAAATATGGTCTACGAACGATTTTAATTTTATGACAAGGGATGGTAAGGCGAAGTTTCTGTTTAATTATCACTGTTAATTTTTATTATACCTACATGCATAGTGGTCCCTGCTACCAAGAATGATATAAAAGTGGTCCTTGATCAAGAAAAGGTTGGGAACCCCTGCTTTAAACGAACCTTCATCAAAGACAAAACTATTTTAGTACTAAACTCTCTACACAGTACGTTTAGTCTTGTATCTCATATTACAAATATGTGGGAAAGGGTTTACGGGCGATTTTATTATAATCTTATTTTATAATAGTGTCCGCAGCCTCGGTTTCATTAATTTTATAACCTATAAATGCCATATAAAATTATAGTTAGTAGGCAAAAATATAGAAGGAGTAAGTAAAAATAGAAAAGAAATAATAATTAGCTTCACGCTGTATCCCGCATATAGCATGATAAGCAGATGGAACCTAGTGTCAAGACACTCCGTTCTCCACTTTCTGTCGAATTCTGGAGGCATTATGGGTCAAGTGGGATTCCGAACTACAACACAGACCAGACCTACAACAAGACCGGGCTTTGCCTCGACACCGAAGCGAAAAAATGAAAATATAAAAATAAATAAATATCGCATTTCCTCGAGTGGGGATCGAACTCGCAACCAGTCGATTTTACAGTCACACGTTGTTCCCCTACGCTTCGACTGGCCTCAAAAAAAATCTCAAATAAAACAAGAACTTTTTCGTTCCTTTAAACCCAAATTCGAAACTTAGGTTGAATTTGCAAATCAATGCCATCCTATATATTACTGGAGATGAGAAATAAAAAAAATGTTTATTTTAATGAAAAATTTTAACTGAGAAGAGATCGAATTTACAAACATGGCAATTGAAGTACTATGACATACGGAACAACCTTTGCTAACGTTGCATTATCTCATTATTTCTTATAATTTAGCTGAACTATTACAGTTTTTCGTGAGATATTCGAGATCTTTACTTTTTATATGTAATAGTGTAAGGTTTTACAATAATTTTAGTTAACGCGACGTATAAGTTTTAAAATGAACATTAAACATAATACTAGGGGAGTAATGTTGATACATATTATGAAGTAAAATGATATGATATAGGTATATTATATACATAAAACACTCTGATGAAATAATTAAAAAGAAATAAGGGAACAGAAGGCAAAACAAAATATGTAGATAAAACGAAACTGTTAAATAACTTCGAGATTATTAGCGCCATTTACTTGAGTAGCGAAAATTATTAGTTCCTCCCACGGCCCATCTCACTCTCGGTCAGTGCCCGTGAACTTTTTCCCTATTTTGATGTAAAAAATGTCAGTTTTGACTAGCGCTGCACTTTTGTTGTGTTTTTTTATAGTCTTTTTTAAGTATGATTGTAAGAGTAGGTACTGTGGGACGCCATTGGACTTAGTAAAAAAAATTTTTTCGTTTCGAATACTACAATATGGGTATCAAATTCAAGAACTCAATTTCAGGATTTCAAAAAGGTATATCATGATTATGATTACCATAATTAATCCTAACAAAAAAGTGAAAAATAAAAAAATATTTGTAAAAACAAAAACCCATCAAATGTAAAATCATTCTTTTTATCATCATAATCATTTTTTTTACTAAGTCCAATGGCGTCCCACAGCCGCCATGATTGTTTTTATTTAACGTCACCTACCTAAGAACACTTGGGCTACTAATACGAATCTAACGATACCTCAATTATGGTAAATCCGTTCAGCGGTTCTGGAGATATGAGGTAATAAAGAATATTACATACATACAAGATTCCTTAGCAGTCGGGAATAAATCTTTAATTTGTTAGTTAGGGGTGGTTTCCTAATATCGATTGCAGACAAATAAAAACATAGTTTCATACATTTCTAACTTGCAATTACGTAAAATTCGCGGAAAGAGATACAACATACGCACATTAACTACAATTGAAATTTTTTAGAAATCATGTATGAAGGTTAGTTAGGATTATGTAAATATGTAAAATCATGTAGTCACTGTTGTTTATTATATATATGACACGGAAACGTAGTGGCATATATGATTTTTAGAGTTCCTTAAGGAACCGGAATCCTAGGTATAAACGGAACCCTATAGGATCACTTTTTTGCTCGTCAGTCCGTCTGTCATAACCGTTTATCTCGAAATCAGAAAAAAATCAAGCTTCTAATACGCTTTCAAAAGATACTCGAGTGCTTATGGATCGTTTTTGCGGCATTGTTTATGAAATTCGTGGTATTTTACGGGTACTTTCCGTGGTAGTATAGTATGGTATTTGGCAAGGGGTGAGAATTTACATTACATATAAAGGAAAAATCCAAACCGTAAAAAATTATAGATATTTCTTAGAAAAAAAAAACATGAAAAAATTTATGATTGTAGTTCGCTTCATAAAAAAAATTGTATTTTTCTAACATTGGTACGGAACCCTCGGTGTAAAAGTCCGACTGACATTTAAATTTTTGGCATTTAATTTGGCCGGTTATTTATTATTCAGAAACGGCAAAAAAAATTGTTCATTCTTACATAACTGCAGTAAGTGACCAAAATATAAGATTACAGGTAATAAATAAAAGTAATATTACAGGTATATATTGAGGTTTTTGGAAATTATGATATAAATAATGTAGAGATTGCAATAAGAACTCATAATCGACTTTTCTTATATAATTCCAAGTAAAAATAATACGAACACTGTAAGTAATTAAAACTTTATCATAAATTTCTTTTTTAAAGTATCTCCTAAATCTAAAGAGAATAAACAGATAGGAGAGCCCGGAAAGTCGGAAATGACCTGTTTTAATTTTTTTAAATAATTTCTATTACTAATAAAATATATTTACAACTTCTTAAAATAGAACACTCAAATAACTAACTTTTGAATAATTGTTGAATTTTGAATAACTTTTGAATTAATTAAAACATTTAATCAATAATAACTACATATTAATCAATAGTAACTTATAATAAAAAAGAAATTAAATTTTAATACAGAAAAGCAATTCCCGTCGGCAATAATACAAACAGCAACGGCACTTGTTCATAAAATATTTAGCCAGTATCGTTCTGAAGGTACGACGCAATTTCATTGAATATTCTGTTACTTGGACTATAACGGCGGGATATCGCCATACTGTGTCTGTGATCTGCATTTTACGAGTAGTTCAAATTAAATAGGTACTGAGATAAATAATAATAATAAAAATAATAGTATAAAATTTATATTTCATCGCTAGTGATTGTGTCTAAGTGAAACGTAACTAATTTAACTTTGCTTTGGCGCTGTTTCCCTAGCGGGGTAGTCATAGAGAACGGAGCACTAAACGCTACGGTCTTTACTTCTTTCGCCTCGTCCACTGCCATCAACCTCTTCATATATACCCTTCGGGGGGTATGTGACCTCCCTCCAGTATCTTTGATACTGAGTTTTCGAAGGTCAACCGAGGTCTCCCGCTACCTCCTTTACCGCTCACTTTTCCATAATAAATATTTTTTGCCATTCTTTCATGACTCATACGTTCGACGCGCCCAAACTAACTGAACACGTTCTTCTCGAACGGAAACACGAAGAACGGAGGGTATTAACGAGGCTCTCACGGTGAGAAAATACCCTCCGTTCTTCGTGTTCCTTTTTTTTCTGTTTGTATCGTTTTCCTCTACTAACCATACTTCCCAAGTATACCACTTCATTCACTTGCTCTAATATCTTACCATTTACACTGATCTTGCATCTCGTCCTTTCTTAATTTCTTTCTAATACCAGAATCTTTGTCTTATTCGTATTCAGGCTTAGAAGTGGAACTTATTCAACAAAAAAACTTATCAACCTAACCACGCTACAATTTTAAGATTTTATTCATTAAAAATAAAAATATCATAAATGCTTCGTTAATGTTATTAATCTAGATTATAATCACTACAAAATCTGTAAATAATTACCTTTTTAATAATAGATCTATAGTTCGTTCATCTTTCCGTTTTAGGCTTCCGTACTTTAAAAATATCTTTTATCTCGTTAATATAAAATATTCATCATTAAATCATTCTTCTAAGTCAACACGATCGAAAAATATACAGCATCATTTATGCATCGTTTTTGACTGTATTCATGAAACTTGCCGCGTAATCAAAACCTATAGAGTAATTTCCGTAGATCTATAATAATGAAATTTGGCAAGAAGTGAGGACTTGCAGTACAAATAAGGAAAAAACCCGAAATATAGAAAATTTATATTTATATTACAGAACAAAAAATAATATAAACATATACATAATTGTAGTTTATTTCATACAAATGAGTGCATACGCATACTTAAGTTTGTTCTCTTTGATAAGTTGTACCTCTCGAGGTCCTTTGTCTAAATTGGTACGACGGCGAGTCCAACTCGCACTTAGCCGGTTTTCTAATTTATTAAATGATATAATTTAATACATCCACACCACACATCAAATCAAAGCAAAATTCCAAACCAAATAGCTATATATTTGTTTAACAAACTGCTCGAAAATTACAAAACAGAGGATGCTGTCGCTACATACCTAAATAAAAATAAATTTCAGCTTCTATTCTCTCGACATCCAGAGCGAGTATAAATGGAAAAGAGAGGCTTTTAAAAAAATAACGTCAGCGCTGTCAGGTCCAGCGAGAACTATGAATGTGTCTACAACTACTGAAGTGGTGTTATTTTTCAAACCTAGAATAATTATGCCAGTTTGCCTTTTTTGTTCTGAAAGAAGTTTTAATTAGGCTTTTGTTTCGCAGAAAAGGAAATATGAAGAGGAAAATCAATCGTATGCTGTTAGCTGTTTGTTTGTGTTTGTTAAACAACGTCTTGTTCTTGTATTGTAATAACGAGGTTTTGTTAGCACAAACTGCCAATTTGAGTCAAGTTTATTTTGTTTTGTAGAAAACTCTCTATTTCTTTTTTTTAAAATAACCTACTTTAGTTAACAATGTATTTTAGACAACATGATTTTGCCTTCAATGTTTATGTTTTCTTGTTTGATACATATCCTAAATATACTTATATATAATTTGCTTATGTGGATAGAAATAGGTATACCTAAGTAGGTGCAGTTAGAGAGCAAAGATATGTAAAGAAATGGAAACATACATTTAAGTAAATATTTCATCTCCTCGAGTAGGCAGCGAACCCACAACCAGTCGATTTTACAGACATACTTTGTGCCTCTGCGCCACGACTAGTTTTTTTATATAGAAATATATTTAATATATGTTTTCCAAAATATGAAATAATAGAATTTACTTCTACATATTAATCACCACAACGTTAACAAAACCAAACGTAGCAGCAAAATCGTTACAATTATATAATATTTTAAAGAAATCAATTTGGTATTAATTAAGAACATCGTATTTTAACATAATAAAGACGTCACATCACACCACAGATCAGCGTGTTATCGGTTCCTATATTTCCGTAACACTTTCTATTTACACGAGGACAAAACACGACTAAGAGATATCAAGGCTTAGCAAATCTGTCATAATAGACAGTGCTAGGATGCTGTAAACGAAATTAATTTGTAAGATTGCAGCCCACTTTCGTACCGGTTTGTGGGGGGCTGGTGGTTCTGTGGCCAAACGACCGGCGCACGCGCACCAGTCAGTGCCTCAGTGATCGCTCTTCCGATTCGTTGATTTTAATCGGAAAACATCCAAAGACTTGCTTAGTTTAGAAGAAAGTGCTGTTTTCGTGAAGTATTCTTTAAGTAAATATTATAAAAGTTAACTTAAAAGGAATATCTATGCTGTATTTGAATTGTGAGTATTTTTTTTATTTTGATAGTTTATTGAAATTGTTTTTTTTTTTAAATTATAGATGGCTATTTGTTTTTTTTTTATTGGGTGAAATTTATTATATTGTATTAATGTTATGTAATCTGTAGCGATTTCACCAGTATATTATGTATGTATATATTTTTTGATATAACTATTATTTTAATATTTAATGATATTCGTATAAGCATTGAATATATTCGAAAGTTTAAATCTCAACGCAAATTATTTTTAATATAAAAAAATAACATTAAATTTAGATTTTTTTGAAACTGAAACTTAATTATGTTTTTTCTAATTGATAAATTTTCATTTGCTAAGGTCATTTTAGCGTAACCAGGTTAAGGCTGCGATCAAAATCCTAAGAAAATGAATTTGTCTTAGTTATGTATTGGCATTTCGTAATTATACTTTTCGCTCACGTAATTTAATTAGTAACTAATACTTGCACAGTGTGATATAACGTGGATGTAACATTTTAAAATTAATTATTAATTTATATATAATCTATTGATATAAATTATAACAAGGTGATTAAGTAATGGCCTGAAATTTATGAAACATTATTTAACTTACGAACATCTAGTAAAGAAAGAAATTTTCTTACGATATTTTTGACTGTCGAAGCTGAAACTTTAGATTAACTATCCACATAAAATATTACATATTCCAAATTAAGTAACATTTGGGGTTTCTTGTGAACAACAAACGCGGTCACATTACATAATAAAAATGTATAAATATATATATACAGATATATACATAAAAAATATACTAATTAAGAGTTTTGTCGGTATTTCTCGTACTAAGTACACTTTCAAAGTAGGTAACATTATAATAACCGAATTAATCAGCACCGGAATCGAGGTGGAATTGCAACGCGTGAATTACGCAAGCGAAGCAAAAGAACTGGTCTTGTTAAGTTGCCGCTCCATTTCAGGTTGTTTGTAAATTGTTACACTCGCACCGTGGAGAAATTTCGAAATTCGTACTCTCTTTTTCCCCTTTTGGCAAAGCGCGGCGTTGAGTTCTGCTACTCAACTCGCAATGTCTCCAGAATTCGGCAGAAAGTGGGGAACGGAATGTTTTAACACTAGGTTCCCTCTGCCTACCCTGATGTATGCGGGATACAGCGTGAAGCTAATTTAATTTAACTTTTTTAATTCTCTCTTTTTTAAAAAAAATATATGTATATATTTTTTTCAATTTCACATAATATTTAGCTCCATAAAAAGTAATGAGACCAGCCTATGATAAAAGTACTTGTAACAGGAAGCCTCGACTCTATTCACTCGATTTTACGGAGAGAGAGTGACGATATAAGAATGACATTCAAATAAACGATAATATCTTGCGAAAATGATTCTCTAAACGAAGTAACGGCGGTCGTAACGTTGAACTTTCACCGTTTATTAGCTTGACTACCGCGAGGTATGTCATGGTTCTTGCATCATTTCTAAGATATATAAGTTGTTAAGTAGTGTTCTAACTTACTATAATATAGGCATCTCGTGTGAGATGACAAGGAAAACATTATTAAAACTATTTATTAAGAAAACGTATTAGAATTTGAACGAAATTGTCCAAAGAGGCGCGGTTTCTAATCCCGCTACGTTCAAATTTTTATACGTTTAAAAAAAAAATACAAAATCAGCTTCACGCTGTATCCCGCACACTGCAGGGTAGGCAGAGGGAACCTAGTGTTAAGACACTCCGTTCCCCACTTTCTGCCGAATTTTGGAGGCATTGCGTGTTGACTGGCAGAACTCAACGCCGCGCTTAGCCTCGACACTAGAGCGAAGAAAATGGAAATGAAGAGAATATAAATTTAAGTAAACATTTCATCTCCTCGAGTGGGGATCGAACCCACAACCAGTCGGTTTTTTACAGTCACACTTCGTGCCGTTGCGCGACGACTGGCCTCTTTTACGTTTTCTTAATAAATATTTTCTTTCCTAAGTGTGGAATAACAATTTAAAAATGTTATTAAAAAAAATATTAATTCGTCTTTTTACTTTCGAATATGAAATTGTTACCCTTTAACTATGAATATGTCTGGTTTATATGAATACTAGTGATACAATTTGATCGAAAGGCCAGTCGTTGCTCGCTGGCGCAAGCGTGTGACTGTAAACGCAACCGGTTGTGAGTTCAACTCCCACTCGAGGAAATTAAATATTTAATATTTTCATTTCTTCGCTCTGGTGTCGAGGCAAGCGCGAATTCAGAAATTGAAACGGGAGTGGAGTGTCTTTGTCTACCTCTGCCTACCCTGCTATATACGAGATACAGCGTGAAGCTGAAGAAAAAAACTAATATGAAAACTCTTCTATATTTACTTTAAACATATGAGGAAAACAATAAAATACACTACTCAAGCCTTTTAACTGAGAATCGAACCAATATCGTATATGGTTTCGTCAACGGCGTTCAATATTTTTCGTCACAACTACAAACATCGATTAGACATAGTCAAAAGCAATAAGAATCCCTTAGATGAGTGATTCTCAACCTTTTTTTTGTTGCGGCACATATTTAACGATTTCAAAATTTGGCGGCACACAAAGAGAAATTATTTACTACAACACACTGCCTAAATAGTTTATGACAAAAATTTTAAATATACGAATTTATTTTTTTGTGGATTTAAATATATATTCATGTTAAAAAATTTTTTCTTTTTAAATAATGATGATGCATGAATTTAATTTTATTAACATTATTATATATTTGCAAAATTTGGCGGCACACTTTTGAAATTTGGCGGCACACAAAAGTGCTGCGGCACAGTGGTTGAGAATCACTGCCTTAGATAATCGATTTTCAGTGAAAGATGAACATCGTTAGCTGGCTATAGCTCCCGTGCCCTCACACTCCCAATGAGTGACGACATTGTGCCACTCCACGATGGATAGCAAATTCGCTTCGCTCTTTCAGCACTTTTCTTTCCTTTTCGACTTTTCTCACATATTACACACTCGCCTAATATCCATTTATTTTCGGTTACAAGTATCATACGGAAATAATATAGATGGATACATTTACATGTCTCTTTGGAGGTATATTTGTTAGTAGATTTATATTTGACTTTAGATGTCACTTGTTTTATAATGGAAATTTTATAATGGAGGAAATCAAATTTGTCTTATGTGGTTTAGAAATAAAATTAAAGAGTGTAAAATTGGATATAATAAATTTATAACTTTTTTTTGTTTCAATGAACATTTAACAATATTAAAAATTTAAATCAGTTTCATGTTGTATCCCGCACACAGCATGGTAGACAGAGGAAACCTAGTATTAAGACACTCATTCCCCACTTTCCGCCGAAGTCTGGAGGCATTGCGTGTTGAGTGGCGGAACTCAACGCCGCGCTTGCCTCGACACCAGAGGGCAGAAATGAGAATATATTTTAAATAAATATTTCATGTCCTCGAGTGGGGTTCGAACTCACAACTAGTCGATTTTACAGTCACACTTTGTGCCTGGCCGCCACGACTGGGCCAGTCGTAACAATATTTGTCCTATATATTCGAGATCCGCTACTCTACACGTAATGCCTCAAGAATTCGGCGAAAAGTGGAGAACTTCATCGGGTACGGAATATCTTCATACTAGGTTCCCTATGCCTACCGAGCTATGTGTATCCCACAGTGAGGAGCTATAAAAACACAGTACATAAATTTGTATGATCTATATGTATACATATTCTATATGTATCTATTAATATAAATAAGTTTACAATAAAAATACATAAGCTGTCGGAAGCCGTCGCGCCGGGACGCCTTGTTCCTCGCTTCATTTAACATAGCTCCTCTTATTTCCCTAGGGTTCACTGACAATTTTTTGATTGTAACATAGTTTGAAATTTTCATTACTTAAATAGCTTACATTATCTTTAATAAAATCATAATTATTATAATTATATCTGTAAGTTTGTTCGTTGTCTCTGAGGTAGACATTTTCATAAAGTTTTAATATTTAATAGACAAATATATTGAGACCAGTCGCAACTGGATATGGGTTCGATCCCCGTTCGAGGGAATGAAGTATTTCTTTAAATTTATATTTTCATTTTTTCGCTCTGGTGTCGAGGCAAAGGCGGCGTAGAGCTCCGCCATTCATCACGCAATGCCTCCAGAATTCGGCACAAAGTGGGAAACGGAGTGTCTTAACACTAGGTTACCTATGCCTACTCTGCTGTATGCGGGATACAGAGTGAAACTGAAAGTGCTTAATAGAATTTAGAATAAGCAGTTTAGATTTCTTTTATTACCCTCATCCAATAATACTTTTTTACGTAGGGACGGGTTGACCCTTTAAAAATAAATGGAAAGTTCTACAAGTATTACAATCCTGAACAAAAAGGATGCATACATTTAAAGCCTGGAGGAGGTTTTAACTCTTATATTAAAGCAGCTTGATTTTAAATTTTATTACATTTTTAGAAAGTTTTATAATATTAAAACATACTTCTTATATACATTTTATTTTACCATATTGATGCCAGACGTGGCAGGGGTACAAAGGGTGACTGTAAATGCGACAGGTTGTGGGTTCAATTCCCACTCGAGGAAATAAAATATTTAATATTTTTTATTTCTTTGCTCTAGTGTTGTAGCATAACGTGGCGTTAAGTTCCGCCAGTTAACACGCAACGCCTCCAGCATTCGGCGGAAAATGAAGAATGGAATGTCTTAACACTACATACCTTGGTTCATCCATACCTATATTATAAATTCGAAAGTAACTCTGTCTGTCTGTCTGTCTGTGCCGCAATCAGGGCCAAACCGCTAATTCAATTGTAATAAAATACTCATACAGGGATACTTGAGGGTCTTCGGATGAACATAGGTTACTTTTTTTTCTCATATTTGTAATATTGTCGATATATGCTAATATATTAAAATATTTTTCAATTTGACAGGCAATTTATTCCGCCATGTTAATAACAACCGACCGTTGCTAAGCAACGGTTTGCAAAGTTTATTTGTTGTTATAAGCAAACGTCACCCAAAATGAGCTTGCTTAACGCATACATGGCGTGCGCCGACTCAACCTTATGAGATACATAAAAATAATGTTTTACAAAAATATTGTCCTTTAAATAATGTTTAAAAAAATCCGCGATACACATACCATATTTATCTCTGAAGCTTGAGCAAAGTAACACAGTAACAACAAGTAACCATTTTAATTAATTTACTTTATATTTATCGGGTTTTTGTTGTATGTATTTTCTATAATTTGATATTGATCCTTATGAAAATGAAT
>JAATLQ010037699.1:0-10724 GCA_013421005.1 Heliconius erato x Heliconius himera | reverse complement strand
ATCATTTTCGAACTACTGTTAATTTTTATGTAATTATTTGCTGTTTATAATTAATTTATACTTTTCTTTGGTTCTTCGCTTATTCGAGGAGCAGATTAGTTAGATTTTCATAAATTTCTTGGTGTGGTGTAAGTTGCGGCCCTGCGCGGCATCGGTTTAATATTATTTAAGTATTAAGGAGAGAATTGTTGGTTATTTCATCTTGGTTGGATGGTTATCTATACCGTTGTTATACACTTAATAAATTGTAGTTTTAGTTTTCTGGGATTTTATTTGATATTGCTCGCAAAATTATCATATTTAATGTAGAAAGGACTTTAGTTATTTCATATAGTATCTATGTACGCGCGCAAGGAAAACGAGTAAAAAGATTTTTCCCGGGTAAATCAGTAAAATCGATCACTGAAAGTCCAATAAAAATTAGTTCAGTTATTCTGGATATTAGCTCGGGGAAATAGAAAGACAGAAAGAGATAAAATTATTAATAATGTAGCTGGTTTTGTTTAGATTTTTTATTAATATTTTACTTTGGTTACGTTTACTTATATTTTTTTTATTTAAATTAGTTACATATTTTCACAAACAATTTCCTAAATATATCTATAAGCATTCGTAAAGTTTAAGCGGGCGAAGCCGCGTCCGGGTCCGCTAGTTTTAAATAAATTCAGAAGAATTCTCTAGTATATCTTACTAATATAGTAAATGGGCAAAAAAAATATAACTTGGCTATAATATAATCATAAATTTAAACAGGCGAAGCCGCATTTGGGTCGCTCGTTTCTTATTAATTCTGTGCAGTAAATATGTACGCATGCCTTATATAGAGCTCCTCAAACGATTCTTTTTCCTCCTCTCAATTCATGAAACATTCATTTATTATAAAGAGATCGTCTGATCTTACTAAAGTTACTGAACTGTAACATTCCAAATTCGCGTTTTGAAAATTAAATTCGTATTTTAAACTTTAATTCAAATGTGTTTTTTTTTCATAGTTTTTAATTTATTTCAAAAAAAGGAAAAAATAATAAGAATAAATTAAAATGTTTATAGCCATCTCTATATCTTTTACATAAAAATGTTTAATCGACCGAGATGACGATTCGGATTACTTTGCATTTCAGTAGTTATTAATTTCGTAACTTTTAAGAGTATTTGGACCAATATATTATCATCATTTATTAATATGACTGTTGTGTGTTCACTTTAAATTGTATCAGTATAAAAGTTTTTAATGAAACTATAAATCAGCTTCACGTTGTATTCCGCACACAGCATAGTAGGCACAGGGAATCTAGTGTTAAGACACTCCATCTTGTGTTGAGTGGCGGAATTCAACACCGCGCTTTGCCTTGATACCAGAGCGAAGAAATGAAAATATAAATTTAAATAAATATTTCATATATTCGAATGAGGATCGAACCAGCAACCAGTGGCTTTAATAATCACACGTTTGTGCCTCTGCGCTACTGGCCGACTGGCCTCATAAAAAAATATATTTAAATACCATTATATAATATGAATGTATATTTCTGTATTAAATATATAAGAGAGATTTAAAGTCCTTTATCGTACAACATTTTCCCGCAACAAGAGAATTCTACGTAGACGCGCCTCGAATGCCTCCAACAGCATACGTGATGACCAGCGACGTACGTACATCCAAATACCGGCTGCGACAGTTGTGGCCACTGGTGACCGTGTGCCATCCATCTCGGTCGCATAACATATTCAACGTCTCCCACGTGACAATTTTAGCTAACCGCATTGCAGAAAATTATGTTGTAAATCCCAATTTACCAGGACGCTTGATTTTTGTGGTGCAGATGGCAGCATGCAGCTTGATGCTTGACTCGACAGGTTGTGGGTTCGATCTCCACTCGAGGAAACGAAATATTTACTTAAATTTATATTTCTATTTCTTCGTTCTGGTGTCTAGGCAAAGCGCGGCGTTGAGTTCTGCCATTCAACACGCAATGCCTCCAGAATTCGGTGGAAAGTGGAAGAGGAGTGTCTTAACAACGGAGTGTCTTACCTTTGCCTACCCTGGTACATGCAGAGTACAGCATGAAGCTTTATTTAAACACTGAGAAATTGCTCACGAGAATTTTCGAGAGGTATTGTATTATACCCATATTTTGAACAATGTATTTTGCTGTTGCTGTATATGCGTTAGATTCTGCCAACAAAGACAAGCATAGCTTTCTATGCAAAACTGGCGGAAATTGAGTCACTTTGTATAATAAGAAAATTTTGCGAAAATAACTATACAGAGTGGAAGCGTCAGCGCTTCTTTTACGGGATATCGGGTAAAATATTTTAAACCCATACCTAAAGATATTAATCAAAATAGCTCAATAGTTTAGACGTAGGATTTTTCTTTTATTTCTCTATGTTTATCCAACCCGTATTTCGTGTGACGCAGTTACGCATATATACCAATAACGTAAACACATACTACTACAGAAGCACTACTAAAGGTTAAACAACTTTGAACTTTGACGCCAATACATACGGCTCGATTTCGGAATAAGGCGTATGCGGCGGTTTCCCTTTGATGGGTTTATATGTGCGTGCGTCGTTCTTGACAAATGGCGTTTTATTTTACAACGATAATTTTGTTATTTATTTTGTTTCAAAAAATAACTTTTTTATTTTTGGGATTTTTTAAAATTGTATTAGGCTTTTATAGAGTAGTTAAAACTGTGGTTTCATTTGTAGTAGTGCTGATAAAAACACTCTGTATATTAAACAATACTTCTATGGCTTTTTACAGAAAGAGGCTTACGTTTTATAAAGTGAAACAAATAAAAATGGAATCATATTTATGGATTACTTCAAAATCCACATTAAATTATGTATTTGAGGTAGTCCTGCCGCAGGAACACAAGCGTGCGACTGTAGACACGACAGCTGTGGTTTCGATTCCAATTCGGGGAAATTGAATATTTAATATTTTCATTTCCTCGCTCTGCTAACGAGGATCAGTGCGCCGTTGACTTCCGCCACTCAATACACAGTGCCTAGAGAATTCAGCGGATAGTGGTGAACGGAAGTGTCTTAATGGGAACCGAGTGCCCTAAAACTAGGTTACTATGTCTTCTCTGCCTACCATGCTACGAAAAGGATATAGCTTGAAGCGAAAAAAAAAAACTTTCAAAAAATATTTTATGTATCTATTTAATAAAATAACGTCATCAATTTTCATTCTGTTCTCCCCATATAGACGGTATAAAATTGACGTATCAATCTCATATTAAACAAATAACAATATAGAATGGATGAAGTGTATGTTTGCTTTAATTTCTGATCTCGTTTTGCATTCCACGTTGATCCCACGTTCACAATATTCCTTTGTTAGTACGCTAGTACAGTTTATTTATCTAGTGTCACGCTATATCCCGCAAACTCTAAGGTAGACAGAGGGAACCTTAGTTTTAAGACACTCCGTTCGTGATTTTCCACCGAATTCTGGGGCATTGCGTGTTGAATGATGGAAGTCCACTTTTGCGCATTGCCTTGACACCAGAGCGAAGAAAATGGAAATATAGAATATTACATTTTCCCGAGTGGGATTCGAACTTACAACCTATCGCTTTCAGTCACACTTTGTACCCCTGCGCCACTGCTGGTCGTTTATTTGTCATTCATTTAAGCCTTCCATTGTAATGCTAATCTACCTCGGTTTGACAATACAGGTAATCAAACCACCACGCAAGGTTTCGCACCGAAAAATATATATATTCAATATTGGTTAGGAATTTGTGTATTTTGAAATATTGGCAATTTATCGTGTTTCAAACAGATGGAAATCTATCTAAAAGTATGCGTGATGAAAACTAAAAATAAATTTAGTGAATTGCAAAATGTATTCGTATTATTGTTGCTTATCTGGAGTTAGATATCAGTAAATAAATCTCTGCATACAATTGTTTCATACATTTTTTACGGCTAAAATAAAAGCTTAAATAAAATAAAACTAATTTAAATATAATATGAGGCCAGTCGTGGCACAGGGGCATAAGCGTGTGACTGTTAACGGGACAGGTTGTGGGTTGGATTCCTATTCGAGGAAATTAAATATCTAATATTTTTGTTTGTTCGCTCTGGTGTCTTTGTCGGGCATAAGCGCGGCGTTGAGTTGAGACCACTCAACACGGAAGACCTCCAGAATTTTGCAGAAAATGGGGACGGAGTGTTTTCACAATAGGTGCCCTCCACTAACCTGCCACGTACGGGGCTAAAAAAAAAGTAATAAAATGTCATTATATGGTGCTACTTTGCATTTAAAATAAGTATAGTGTTGTTATACAAAGCGCGGCGTTGGATTCCGCCACTCAACATGCAATGCCTCCAGAACTCGGCGGAAAGTGGGGAACGGAGTGTATTAACACTAGGTTCCCTCTGCCTAGCCTGCTGTATGCGGGATACAGCGTGAAGCTGATTTGATTTATTTCTTTTTATTTATATAGTGTTATAAATAATTGGTCATCCAGACTGTTTAGTTAAACAAGTGCGACCTTAAATTTGCTTACTCAACAAATAAAAAAAAATAGTTTGTCAGTGGAAAAATTAGTTATTTGTCCATTATTACCAATAAATAAAACACAACAGTAATCTTATATTTTTAACATTTTTAAAGTTATTCCACACTTAGGAAAGAAAAATACTTATCTAAGAAAAATATTTCAATTCTATCTTATATTTATTATGATACGAAATTAAAAAGCTCTAAGAAACTAAAGCTGTAGCAGTTTTAATCTCATTATATAAAACATTTTACGGTTCGAAAATGTGACAATGTATTAAAAATGATATTCATAAAATATATAATTCATATCGCTTGCTTGATTAATGGTGACAGTTTCTGTGCACTTTTTATAGAAATATCTCACAATATGGATTTTTTTACGGTAATTATTTTATCACTCAAGTATCTCATCAAGAGTGTAATTTCATTTAATTTTTTTTATCACGCCTGTATCTCGAATATAGCAGGAGGGAACCTAGTGTTATGACACTCCGTTCCCCACTTTCGCTTTTTGCTTTCGATTTGTTTCTAGGTATTGCGTGTTGAATGGCGGAACTCAACGCTGGGCTTTTGCCTTGGTCCCATAGCGTAAAAATGAAAATATTAATTCATTTTCCCGATCGGGATGGAACCTGTACCAGCCGCGTTGCAGTCACACCCTTGTTCCCTTGCGCCACGAAGTAAATATTAAGTATTTGAAAGTTGTTGCGCATGTTAAGATATTACCCGGCGTTTGGTTATGGACTAATACTAGTATGTCTCTGTTTAAAAAGTCGAAAATGCATAAAAATATTTTTTTAATTTCATACAATTGGCAAATAAGGAAAAATATTATACATTTACGTATTTCAAGTTGTGTAACATTGAATGTTGGTAAAACCACAAATGTAATTAAAATATATTATGCGCTCCAATAACATTATAATTTTAAAGGCAAAATCTACATATTAAGAACTAAAGTTTGAGCCAAATTAATAAAAAAATCAGTTAAGTGCGAATCGGACTCGCCCAATGGGACTTGTGTACCAATTTCAGGATGGTAGGTCAACGGGAAGTACACTATAAATCTTATAAAACTTGACAAACTTAAGCTTGTAGTGTTTTTTTATGAAATACCTATAAAATTTTAATTTTTTTTCTTCATCTGTGCTATAAGACATAGCTTCGTACCAAATTTTAAAAATCTGAGTTCACGGGAAGTACCCAGTAAGTTATGATTCCCTTGCGAGTTTCGAAACTTTGCAGAAATTTGCAGCATAAACGGCTTTATCTTTTGATTACGTTGGCTAAGGAGCCTTTTTTTCCACAGCTCCAAGGGCCAGTAGAGTTGAGTATTAGATATAAATTTCAGCTTGATCCCTCTACGCGTTTCTGAGAAAAAGGGTCTTGACAGATGGACGGACAACAAGGTGATTCTATAAGGTCTCTATTTTTTCTGGAACCTTACAAAACTGTTATTTTGCAACAAATTAGTTAAATAATTTAGTTTATAGTGATATAACTTTTTACTTAAGAATTTATTGAAATAAAACAAACACTAAATTTCAACGAAAGCTTGCCAAAATACAATAGTGAAAACTGCATATTAATCGCTTAAGTTGTTTCTGACATTAGCCTGCACAAGCGTATAGACAAACAGACACACCATCAAACAGACATAGAGATAAAACAACATATAAACCATTGTTTTGGGTTCTATGTACATATGTATAGATTAAGCGGCGCTGTCTGAAAGATAGGCATTCTTCAATATTTTCACCGCGGAGCTGTATAACATTTTGAAATGTTTCAAATGTGTTCATATCACTATTTCAACAATGCCTTTAATTTAAAATTATTCCGTTATCTCTATTTTTTTACGAAATATACCCACAATAAGAGAAGACTTCGATTCAAAAGGCGCTTTCTTTTACGAAATTAAGAGTCGATCTTGAACAACTTAATATTTTATTTTAATTATATTACTACATGGTATAAAATAATGTATGTGCGTTATATTTAACGCATTACAAGTTATGCAAAGTTTAAGCAGCGTGTTGATTGCGTATATTCGTACGGCATGACTAATGTGACTATATGTTCTATTTTAAAAGGGACCGTCCCGTTTTTGGTTTGTGTGTCCCAGTGTCGCCACGGACTGTATCAGGACGCCAACCATGTCTAAAATAAAAACTAAATATTAAAAAATATTTAGATTATACGTAAAAAAAGGAAACCACCCTTACAAACACAAAAGCAAACAATAAAAAAAAAACTAAAATCGCTAATTAACGATAAAAACCGATGTCCCGTTTACCGTTCCCATTCCCGTTCCCGAGTCGAAAAAAGAATAGTCACGTTTGGTACAACATAAAATCGACCCCTTCCCCTGTTTTTCGTTCCCGTTACCGAGTCGAAAAAGAATGGTCACGTTAGATATAACATAAAACCGAGTGTGTACCAAACGCCATTCGTGTCACGTTCGTATGTAATTTGTGTGATACTAATTCACCGTTTCCACACGAGTCGTAATTAAATAAGTCGCGATGTTCGCAAACACCCCCAAAGGTTCCAAATTAAATAAGGAGGTTGGCTTATTTTATATGAAGAATGTAAACTGATGAGAGAAAATTACATTGTACGTATACGGTATATAGTTAACTTCAGCGTTACGGTATATAGTTAACTTCTGCGTTTCCGGTCGCACGCTAGGGCTCCTGCGCCAAGTCTGCTTTTTTGGAACTCAATTTTTAAAAATAATTAAATACGATGATTCATAATAATTGACTCCGGTCGTGGCGCAGGCGCACAATGTGTGACTGTAAAATCGACTGATTGTGGGTTCACTCGAAGAAATTAAATATTTACTTACATTAACATTTTCATTTCTTCGCACTGGTCTCGAGGCAAGGCGCGGCGTTGCAACACGCAATATCTCAAAAACACGGCGGAAAGTGGGGAACGGAGTGTCTTAACTAGATTCCCTCTGCCTACCCTGTTGAGTGCGGGATACAGCGTGAAGCTGATTTGATTTTTTTTTTTTTATTTAATACGTGATATTTACATCCACGTCTTTCCTTATAGTTCTATGGATAGATATGCAATCTTTGGATATATTAAAGTGACGTGAATCTTTTTCAATGTATAAAGTATCTACAACATTCTCTTATGGAATGTTAACCAATGCTTAAAATAGCAAGTTGCTCGTTGCATAATGAGAACAACTATACGTTTATTACGTACGTTTTTCCCTCGTAACAGCGTAGGGTAAGCAGAGATAACCAAGAAAGAAATAAACAAGAAAGAAACACCGCACTGTCTCACCTAAGCAAGAAGATGAAAGTAAATGACTCTTAATAGGGATCGAATTTACAACCACCGTTTAAAATCCGCTGGCCATTTTCAGAGAATGACACAAAAAATAGAATAGATATCTTCATTATCCAAAATTATTTAGATTAAAGTAGTTTTGAGTATCTAAGTATCTAAATTGAAAACTGTAACGTTTTCCAATCAATTAATTGTGAACTATATCAATTTACTTTAAACTATCAACACTTAAACTTGGCTCTCTTTCAGTGGTTATTGGATAAAAACTCCTCTGAAGCTATCATTAAATTTAATGAAAACTTCCAAGTCTGTGGCAAATGAGTTTGCTTTAGTATAGTTAGATAGGTTTCTGTTCTAAGCGCTCAAGAAAAGTTTCCATTCCATACGTTTCCTTCTACTTTGTCAAGTTCGTAATAGTAGTAATAAATTGATACTAACTGACGTATCTAGACTAGACACGCGAACGCCTGTCGAGCAAAATTATAAAAAATACATACAGCCCTCTGCGTGTTACACGAACAATTTTTTGCTACATCTACACAAGTCGTAAACTATTTAATTTAAACTTTTAGCAAATTCATTAAAGAATTCTTTTACCTTGTATAGTATTTAAGATTTTATTAATTAAGCTTTATTTATTAGTTATTGATACTATATTTAAGAGTTGGGGCCAGTCGTGGCGCATAGGTACAAAGTGTGATTGCAATGCGCTGGTTGTGGGTTCGATCCCCACTCGAAGAAGTGAAATATTTATTTACATTTATATTTTCATTTCTTCGCTCTGGTGTCGAGGCAAAAGCGCAGCGTTGACTTCCACCACTCATCACGCAATGCTTCCAGAATTAGGCGGAAAGTGGGGAACCAAGTGTCTCAACACTAGGTTCCCTGTAACTCCCCTGCTGTGTGTGATACAACGTGAAGCCGATTTTATTTAATAAGAGAAGAGATTTAATATGCATTAAAAATTATAATCTCTCAAAAAGTATTTTTAGTACAAAAAAATACAGTACAAAAGTTTCTACGAAATGATATAAGAAGTAACGATACTAAGATGAGTGAAGAGCCAATATCAATTTCTAATATTCACCAAAGGTCAGTCCATCATAAGCTTCAAAAGATTCTTTTGTTGGAGTCTCTTTTATTCAAGTAATAAGGAAATATGAACAATCTCTGCAAAAACACAAAGATTATACTGTTTCCTTGTTACTTCGTATTGTAGGATTATGAACAATGCTCAAATATTATGAAAGGCCTATTTTAGTCTTAAATTTAAACTTTTAACCACATACTGATTTATTTGAACTTTTGAACTTTTATATATTAATTTGCGAGATAATTTATTTTTTACTTGCAGGATCTATTGCATTTTATAACCAGATTTTAATAAAAACCTAATATTGACATATTTACGTTGAGGCCAATGGTAGTGTAGGGGCACAAAATGTGACTGTAAATACTATAGATTGTGGGTTCGATTCCCAGTCATTTCTAAGCAAAGCGCGTAAAGCTGTTTTATTTATTTACGTTAGGATTTAAAATCACGGTCTGGTGAAACCAGGGCATTAAACTAGTAACGAAATTTTATCAAAATAGTTTAATTTAAACATTTAATTTAATCTTCCACTTAGTTTAATGTTGAATTCAAACGTCACTGCGGTTGATTGCCCTCGATAATTAGATTTATCGGTTCATTATTTAAGCGCACCCAAACGGAAAGGTACATTTAGTCAATGTTTTGATTTAAAAGTATAATATTTTCATTTAATTAAATTTCACACGCACAGACAGACGGACGGAGGTAATCTGAGATATAGTGTTAACGGAGTATCCGATGAAGAAATGAAAATAAAATATATATTAAATTTCCTCGAGTGGTAATTGAACTCACAATCTCTGTCACACGCTTGTGCCCATGCGACACGAACTCCAAAAAAAGTGGCAAAGAAACACTAAGATATTAATTATCATTTCTTACTCTAATACATTTTGAGGCCAGTCGTGGCGCAGTGGCACAAAGTGTGACTGTAAAACTAATTGAAATGAAATATTTACTTAAATTTATATTTCCATTTCTTCGTTCTGGTGTCGAGGCAAAGCGCGGCGTTGAGTTCTGCCATTTAACACGCAATGCCTCCAGAATTCGGCAGAAAGTGGGAAACGGAGTGTCTTACTAGGTTCCCTCTGCCTACCCTGCTGTGTGCGGGGTACAGCGTGAAGCTAATTTATTTAATACATTTTTTTCTACTAACTACGACTGTATAGCATAATAATATTTAAGCTTACATGACTCAGAAATTGCGAACAGCTTAGAATTAACCAAAAATGTCTTCATTGTTCTTGTCCAGTGAACACTCTCGTGTCAGCTCTCTGAGAGCGCTTTTAACATTTAGCTTTACTTTGTGAATGCACTTAACAGTTAATAGATTGTGTTTGTGTTCATTTTCTGTAATATTTTTGTTAGGCCGTCGTCTTTTGAGGTCAATGTGTGACTGTAACGTGACGGTTGTGAACTCTATTCCCAGTCGAGGGATGGAAGTGGGGAACGGAGTGTCTTACACTAGGTTCCCTCTGCCTACCCTGTTGTGTGCGGGATACAGCGTGAAGCTGATTTTGATTTTTTTTACCTCTGGTACCATCATCTCATTTATTTGTAAACTAGCGGCCCGCCCACGGCTTCGCCCGCTTAAAATACATGATTATTGATTTAAGCAGAATTGATTGACAACTATAATAAAATAAAATAAATAAATAAATCAGCTTCACGCTGTATCCCGCACACAGCAGGGTAGGCAGAGGGAACCTAGTGTTAAGACACTCCGTTCCCCACTTTCTGCCGAATTCTGGAGGCATTGCGTGTTGAGTGGCAGAACTCAACGCCGCGCTTAAC
>JAATLQ010037698.1:0-178171 GCA_013421005.1 Heliconius erato x Heliconius himera | reverse complement strand
CTGCTGATTTTTTTTTCAATATTTAGATATCCTCATAAAATTTTTGCAACAATTATTACATTAGAATATATTAATATAAAAAAAAATTAAAAAGTTAAATTTAATTTTTAAAATTTTCGTTTTGTATATTACAACATAAAGATGATCAGATATTTTAATTATGATTTGCCAAGCGTGGGCTAAAACAACATAACAGGGTAACACTGATCGAACGTTTTCCGCGCATAGGTATTCTGCGCAATTTTACGCGAGTACCTCCGATTATCAATAAGAGTTTAGACGGACTATACCTATTTATTTTTATTAGTTCATTTATTTTCTAATTACCCGACTACGTCAGACAAGATGTGTAATGTTTTCCAAGTGCGTGCATGTATATAAGGAAGTACTTACCACGTACATCTTAGGCACGCGCTACAGGGTATCATTGAACTCGTCAAAATTTTGATGAATAGTATCACTACCTTATATCAACTGCTAGCTAAACCTAGCAAAAAGAATATTTGAATAATAAAACTAAAGTAAGATGATTATTTTAAAATAATAAAATAACTACTGATAACTATGAGCTGTACAGCGTGAAGCTGATTTTAACTAAATAATATCTTCCTTCGATGATATAACACCTCCGACTTCCTATTGAGGAACATCATACTCTATAGAGTTTCTATGCTATATAGTTGGATGTCACAATCGGAGGTGTCGCCGTTGCGGTCAGCGTGTATAAAAAAACTGTCATATGGGTTTAGCATTTATTTGTTTTAAAAAAAATGGTTTCACAACTTAACTTTCAGTTCATGTTTCCTCAAAAACGAAACATCAAAAATTTTGGTAATTATCTTAAGAACACTAGAAAAGTCCCGTCCAGTCTCTCTAAATACCTAGTAATAAAAAAAAACCAGCTTCACGCTGTATCCCGCACACAGCAGGGTAGGCAGAGGGAACCTAGTGTTAAGACACTTCGTTCCCCACTTTCTGCTGAATTCTGGAGGCATTGCGTGTTGAGTGGCAGAACTTAACGCCGCGCTTAACCTCGACACCAGAGCGAAGAAATGGAAATATACATTTAAATAAATATTTCATCTCTTCGAGTGGGAATCGAACCCAAAACCAGTCGGTTTTACAGTCACACCTTGTACCCTTGCACCACGACCGGTCTCAATTAATTATAAACAATTAAAAATATTGATACCAAATAAGATTATTATTAACTATCAATTTCTATTATGTGACAATATAAATAAGAGGCCAGTCGTGGGGCAGGGGCACAAAGTGTTACTGTAAACGCGATTGGTTGTGGGTTTGATCCCCACTTGAGGAAATGAAATATATATTATATATTTCCATTTCTTGCGCTCTGGTATCCAGGCATAACGCGGCGTTAAGTTACGCCGCTCAACACGCAAGGCCTCGAAAATTCGGTGGAAAGAAGAGAACGGAGTGTCTTAACACTAGGTTCCTTCTACCTACCCTGCTGTGTGCGGGATACAGCATAAAGTTGAATTATAAAAGATAAATGTTTTCTTATTTTATTAGAAATAAATTCAAATTTATCCCCTCTACCACAAGTCAAAGAAGGGTGAAGTAATTGAAGTTAATAAAAGAAATTAAAAATCATAAAGCATAATTAAATAATACTTTCTTGTTGTAATTTTTAACGATAAATTTTATTGTGATATATCTTAAAATTTATAAGTACTACGATATTCACAAATCACAACTACAAAAAATATTACATTCAAAATTCATATTTTACGCCTGGCAATAATATACATAAGCTGTCATTTTAAAAGAATTATCTTTTAGTTTTCCGGAAAATGAAAAGAAAACGTTATATCTGATTGCAAACTTAAATTTTATTGTTAAAAGAAGCATTTGAATTTATCGCATTTAAAGTCACTTTACTTAGAGTTTTTTTTTTAATTTCAATTATCGCTAATGATTAGACAGTAACATTTTAATTGGCATTTGAAAAGTGTTCATTTATAAATTGATTTAATGAAATAAAAATATACATTTGTTTGTAAATATCTTAACAAAGGTACTGTGATTTATAACATAAACTCTACTACTTACATATTCTTCAAAATGGGTGATGGCCAACAAAATATCGGTATTGTAAAATTACTATTATCACATATTTCATACTTCTTGTATGATTCTTTAAGCTTTTTCTATATAGATATTTTTTTAGATGACATGGAAATGCTTACGGCACTATATGATTTCGAGGCGACATTAGCTAAAACATTAAGTTTTACGGAAGGAGAGTTCTTTTTTCTGCAGCAAAGTAACACTAAACAGAGAAATTGGTGGCATGTCGTTAATAGAAAAGGTCAAGTCGGTTTCGTACCCTCGAATTACGTAGCTGCAGTAAAGGTATTAGTTTGCTTTATTCAAGTAATTAACACTAATAATGATCTAATTCTACTCTAGTCATTGCTATACACAAAAAACTCATTATATTACAGGTTGAGGCAGAGTTCTATTTGACATTTTTAAACGATTGTATTAGAAATTTAAACGATAATACAACAATGTCTTCACAAAAACCAGAACTTTTATTAAGATTAACTGAAAAGAAAAAACAACTGCAAGTATTAGTAAAACCTTCTAGCAAAAAGCAAGCCGCACCCAAACCTCCACCACGGCTAGATGACAGTACTCCACCTAATGGAGTATCACCTTGTTTTGATCTAAGGCCCGTTGTCTCTCAGCAACAAATATCTGAAGAAAAGCAATCATGTTCTTCACCTTCTAAATCTCAAAACAATGCTTCAGTTTCGAAAGGTATGTTTATATTTTTTTTAAATATTTGGTTGTATGTATAAAGTACTTTCAAGTAAATTATATTAATTTCTTATTGTTTTTTATTATAAATTATAAGTCATATTTATATATTGTATCAAATTGATTGCCTAATTATAAAGAAAACTGTTGCAGTATTGATCTCTACTTGAGAGAAAAAATATTTTCACTTCCTTGCTCTCGGTAAATCAATAGATGACAAATTGTGGTGGTGAGCCCTGTTATTCAACCTGCAATGTCTTCAGTATTGGGAAACAGTGTCTTAACACAAAGTTCATACAGTATAAAAATATATATATATATATCACAGAAAATTGATTATTGCTAAAGTTTTCATCTTTATTAGATATTGATGATGACAAAAAGATAACTAGTGCCAAAACAACATCCAACCAGTTGTCTTCAGACACAGACAACCAAGATGACAGTCAGGACAGCAGTGAGAGCATCAAACCAAATGCCATCTATGAAATAGTACAGGCAGTTCGTAAAGAAACCCAGCTTAGTCATGATATGTCTAAAGTTGCTGTTGAAACAGTACTAATCTCTCTGAGGGTGAGTTCTTATAGTTATATAAATATACCTACAAAGCATTCCTTGTATTCTCTGTGTGGTTGTGTGAGAATGGTCCCAGAGTGAGAAGCTCAAGTAGTGTTTGGGACTTGCAACCTAATTAAAATTAAATTTTTGATGTTCTTGCCAAATCAATACTTTATATTTATGTAGAAGTAAATTTTATGAATATCAATATTGTCAGCTTAAAATATAAACCCACTAGATTGGTTTTTTGTTGTTATGTACTCCATAATTTAAAAGTTTTAGAATTTTATTTTATTTGATTTAGTATGTATTGAGAATACAAATCAATTTTTGAAATTCTAATAATTTTCTAATAAACTTATAGTTTTTTAAAAACACCTCTCTGGATAATTTGTTTAAAATAGGCTGTTCGCAAAGTTTATACTGTAAACCAACAATATGACTTAGTTTTTTTTAATTTTCTTGTTAAGTTTTGTGTTTGAACAGCACATGCAGCAATATTTACTAACTTTTATATCAAGGAAATCCACCACTTTATACAGTACAAATATTTTTCATTATTTACAATGTAATCATAAAATGTTTTCATATATAAAATAAAAATACTTATATATGTTGTTTTACAGTATGTGACATTATGGGTTTGATTCCCACTTGAAGAAACAATTGTTTTTGTCAAAAATTGGGCAGTAAGTAGGCAATGTAAAAGCATCTTAAAACTAAGTTTCTACTAAAAACAACTAAACTTAAGTTAAAACTAAGTGTATGCTATGCTATAGCATAAACTTAAAAGTAAAAAATAACTATAAATATATTTTTATTTCTATTATAGGAATTCCTTCCTGGTGGAGCTGCAAGATCTATAATAGATGCCTTATTGCGAGAGGCCAACAGTAATATAACATGTCCAAAGAATGCTATAGATGCTGCGCCAGATGCTCTCAGGATGATGACAGCTCTCAACGCCTTGTCGAAAGCAGCGAATGATGCACAACAACGGGGCTGGGCTCTACACGATGATGCCCATGACATACAAACACAATTGTTGGAACTTATATCTGTTATGGTAAAATACTATATGTATATGTATTTGAAAACTCAATCTATAATTTGAAATGTTATTACTAAATTACACTACTACTATTTAGGATGAAATCCCTATCAGTAGATTGTTTATTTATTAAATATTTTTTTGATTTAAATTGACAAAATACAGCATTGGTTGCTGCTATTAGATTTAAATTTAATAATTGTTTTTTTTTATAATTTAAAGGAGAGAGGATTACATCAGAGTTAATAAATAATCTTTTAAGATTATGAAATTTAAAGGCTACAAGATACTATTAAATAATATTCACCTACTCTTCTGTAAGCATGATATATGAGATTATATTAAAATCAGGGAACTTTTCTGGCCTTTTAGTTTCATTTCAATTATCACCAAAGCTTATAATTTTCTTCTAAATAATAAGCTTCTGTTACAATCATGTTTTTATCAAATTATTTTTATTTGATAAACAAGAACTAATACTCACAGCTTATTATCAAGGGAATAATGAAAATAAAAGAAGATGAAACAATCTTCTTTTTCAAATCTTGATAATATTTCTTCTACTACTACTACTAGATTTCATTGTTATACCTCCTGCTTCTACTTCTACCTCTAACAATTTTACTCTTACCTATTGGATCAGAATTTAGATAAAAATTCTTTTTGATATTTTTGTAACATTTACTTCACATAATTTGTAAACTTCTTTTGTGCTTGCTTGAAGCAGAGAATGGTTCCAGGGATCAATCTGCCTTAAAAGTATTAATTGGCACCCTTTACATTATCATGATGTTGTTGGAACTAGTGAGGCCCATAGTTGTGTTACATAAGTCAAGATTAGTATTGTCATCTGACAGCTTAGACAACACTATTAATATTTTAAAGAAATATCTTTTTAAAACTTTTGATAAAATTTCTTTAAGACTAAGATGGCCAACATGTGCCAATGTTTTTGGATTCAAACAATATATATAGAAAAGTATTTCAGTTTTATATTGTATACAAAAATTTTAATTTTGTTTTTTTCCAGTCTAATGCAGATGTAAACATATCTCAACATGTGCTCAGCAGTCACCGCTATGCATATGTCACAACCTTGGTGCAATACTATCAAATGGAAACTCGTTGGCCGTTGCGGCAACTGCTTTTGCAGGTAATATTATTGCTTCACGATTTGTCCTATAAGAGGGAGGAAATGTAAAAATGAGACGACGATGAGTTCCGCTGCTTATGTATGTAAGAAATAAAGTATTTTAACTTTAAGTCCCTTCTGTTTACCCTGCTATATGCGGGTTATAGTGCGAGACTAAAATGAAAAACGAAAAAAGGTATTTACAGCATCATTCTTAGAATTATGAGGTTAGATAATTTATTTACAATACAATATTACTGTGATGACGCAGTGAGACAGCATCCACTCTAGGGTAATGATTATTCCATGATCTCTTCTGCTACTCAACATGCAATGTTTCAAAAATTAGACAGAAAGTGTCTTAACAGTAGGTTTCCTTTGCCAACTTTGCAATATGCGGGATACGACGCAAAAAAAAATGGCTACAATTTTTTATAAAATTTAATGCCATAAATAGACTACGGCAGAAATTCAGACATTAATATATGTACTGTTATACTTGTACATTCTGTTTATACTTGTGTTGTGTGAGTGAGTGTGTATATTTGTAAGTATACAGAAATTGTGTCAGAGCTATTCATATGAAGAGTGGTGAAAAAATAATGCTACAATTGCAATTGTGGTTGCCATGGTATCAGTATTGTGAAAAGAGTCCGATTTTCTTTTATCTACACTACACACAACATGTTGACACAATATTTAACTCTCATTTCTCAGGCGTTCGGCGTGATGTGCGGGCTGGAGCGCACGGCGCTGGCCACGCTGGCGCTGTCGGCGCTGCCGGCCGAGATCGCGCGCGACATGCGCGACAACCCGCGCGCCGTCGCGCGCCTCTCCCACTCCGCGCTGCTGCTGTCCATGGTGCTGTCCATGGCCGACGCGCTGCCCGTCACTCACTTCGGTGAGGCCTTTTTGTTTGTTAACACGTCAAAAAACCGAAGGAAGTTCTCTATTATCGTCAAATAGCAGCATAGGCATAGAAAACTTGGCTTTTTTTAATGATTTTTTTGTGCGCTATAGATTTTGATCGTCAGTGCCTTTTTGTTCTGTGTTTTTTTAAATTAAGTTATTGATTTTTGTGAAGTTAAAATGAATCGGTTTCTAAGTAAAATCTGCTAAGAATGTTCTCCCTATATTCTGTGTCCAAATATTTCTGATGAATTGCATGCTCTCTACTGACTCATGTGTAAATTCCTGTGTCCCTAAGAGCGGAAAACTTGTATTAAAATGCTCAGTTCCCGTGTAGCTCGTGTAGAATGGTGCAACTCAACGCCGCGCTTTGCCTTGTTACTAGAGCAAGCACATAAAATATAAAAATATGATTCTTCAAGTGAGAATCGAACCCATAAACATAACGAATTTTCATTTACACTCTGTAGCGCTGTTTGTATTCGCCACTATATTGAATTTAGAATTATTTATTTGTCACTTTTTTTCAGAACAACTTGGAGTGGAATTCGCACAATTTCTTCTTGAACTCATCGAAGACCCGCCGGAAACAGACGTAGATGAACAGATACCTGATTTGTTCCTGACACTTCTCCTTGCATATAATCTACAATTTGAGAATCCCTTTGAAAATTTACTTCTGAATGCTTTGGAAACTATGGATAACGCTAAAACTTTTTGTGAGAAAGTACTTCTTTTACTTAATCGCGAAGGTACGTAAAATTATTATATTATAGATACTAATCTGAAATACTTTCGGAAACAAATAATATTATCATTTTAGAAACTATTATATATCTGTACATTGAAAATAAAAAAGCAAAGGGATCCTAGTGGTAAGACACCCCGTTCCTCATTTTCCGTCGAATTCTGGAGGCATTGTGTGTTGAGTGGCGGAACTTAACGCCGCGCTTTGCTTCGACACTAGAACGGAGAAATGAAAAGATTGAATATAACATAACTGTTAAACTTTAGAAATATTTTGTCATCTTTTCGCTGTATTCTTGAAGCATAGTGTGTTAAGTGTTGGAATATAGAGGTTTTATGGCAGTGATTCTCAACCACTGTGCCGCGGCACTTTTGTGTGCCGCCAAATTTCAAAAGTGTGCCGCCAAATTTTGCAAATATATAATATTATTAAATTATATCATTTAAAAAGAAAAATATTTTTAACATGAATATATATTTAAATCCACAAAAAAATAAATTCGTATATTTAAAATTTTTGTCATAAACTATTTATGCAGTGTGTTGTAGTAAATAATTATTATCTTTTACTTTGTGTGCCGCAAAATTTTGAAATCGTTAAATATGTGCCGCAACAAAAAAAAAGTTTAGAATCACTGTTTTATGGTAACAATTATGTTACAATAGGAACGATGAATATTAATTACAAACGATTAATATTATATTTTTATTAAGTTAACATACTTTTAGATTGACTTATTGTTTAGCTTTGTCTTGTTGCGAGAGGAAAAAATAATGTATTAAATATTTAATTTCCCGTACTTGTGCGCCTACACGACGGCCACAAGTTACTTTTTTTATTATATGTATATTTATTTAAATCTATTCAATTACATTTAACAGAGGATCCAGTGCACATTTTCGATCATGAGCCCGAACCTGCACACTCCGTATTAAAACTAGTAATAGACCTCTTTAGTCGCAAGAAAACCGCGGAACACTTTTATACAAACGATGTCAAAGTCGCCATCGACATCATTGTGAGGCAGCTCGCAGATCTGTCTCCTGGTGATGTTGTAAGTAGTTTTTTTTTGTTTTCCTTTGTTTTTATTTTACGGTAAGCACAAGAAACCTAGTGTTAAGATACCCAAGCACCGCCCAAAATGGGAATTGAACCTTCGCCTCACCGGAAGCCGTCGCGTGTACAGTTAGACGCTGTGCCGCTGTGCCATGAGGGACTCTTTATCTTTAAAATAAATGACTGGATAGAAACTGGATAAAAATAAATAATGAAAGACGCTGTATTGGATTTGATGGTGCTCGATTAAAATATATTTTATATATATAAATATATTTCTTATATAGTTACGATGTCATCAATATCCGTTTACTACTAGCGCCATCACTAAAATAACATTAAATAAAATATATTTCTTTCTAAATTTCAGCGTCGTCAACAATACCTTAAAATACTACAAGGTATAATCCGCAACACCGACTACGGTTCACACTTACACCGGCGTGACGACCTACTCCGCTGTTTTGCGAGAATATTCTGTGAAGAGGGCGACTCGAGCCGCGAAGATCAAGCGCTTGTAAGGGCCATCTCTAATGAATTCCCGCAGTATTTCAAGGCTTAGGCACTAATATAATGACCTAGGTATTGGTATATTGAGACTATTTATTTAGGTATTGGCGCATTCAGGCTAGTCATCATTGAAGGTTGAATAACAAAGGAGAACTACATTAATGTTTAATTTAACAGGTATTTGCAAGTTTTGCTTAATAAGTCAATCCGTTTAAAAATATATATATATAGAATTTTTTTGTACATTATTATCAGTGGGTAAAAAGACATTTTAGCATGCTTTAGTAAACTCCGTCTTTGTTAATAGTACTAAAGAATAGTTTTATAATATTACATAAATGATGGAATAAATTTGTGAGTAATAGTTTTCTTGCACAATTTATTTTACATTACAATTAAAAAAAATCTCTTTGAAAAATTTCAAAAAATATCTATATTTAAAGAAAACTCTTATAAAATAAAAAAAAAACAGATGTACTTATATATTTGCTTGATAGATTTTATAAAAAATTGTCACCATCTTACATTCAGTGTTAGAAATTGATTTTATTTAGTAGAGTATATAATGATCAAATGAATCAATTCAATGTTATAGTAATATTTAATTTATAGCTAATAAACTGAAGCATTTACTTATTTCTTGTGATATTATATAGTTCAGAAGGAAGTGATAACCTACTTATATTTCATTTCATTGAAGATAACTTGAAATTATATTTAAGATTTTTACTTAAAAATCGGAATAAATTTAAATACTACAAGTTTAAATATTTCTTCTCACTAGATAGTTAGCAATGTGTGAAATAAATTACAGTATTGCTATTGTATTTTTAAATAATATTTTGAATCATAGTTTTGGGGAAACTAGTGTATCCCGATATGAAATTAAGCATTTATCTCTTAAATTACTGTAGGAAAATATAAAAAAAAATCATATTTTATGGATACATATTGACAGTTATTTAATATAGTAGAGTGGCAGATCTTTATTATAGCGTTTTCAACAATCTATTAATATAATGTAACGTGAGAGTGTTAAATGTTTCTCAACATTTATATACAACTGATAGGACATTTGTAATCAAAAGTTATTTCTTACTTTTCACTAATTATTTGCAAATAAGTATTAAGTAATATATATTGCATAAGAAGTAAAACGAACGAAACGAAATGCATTCGCGTCAATTTTTTTACTCATTTTCCCCCTGTATCGTGTATATAGAAGGTAGGTAGCTAGGTAGAAGAAACCTAGTGTAAGACCTCAGTTTCCCATTTTCCGCTTTATGTTAGTATTGAGTGGCGACAACGCCGCCTCTTGTCGCCTTACCAAAAGAAGGAAATTAAAATACTTCATTCCCACGAATAGGAATCGAATTCACAGCCGTCGCATTTACACTAAATCCAGGCCCTAAAAACAATTTAATAGAGGCTTATTTCGTTTGAATCTAAAGTTTGTTTTAAATATTCTTTTGTAAAATAAAAATGTCTGATCAGTGGTATATTTAGGTCGAGCAGTGTATATTCGTAATTGGCTGTGTTAGAAAACTGACTCCGGTGTTCGCCTCGTGTTTACTGTGTCTTATTATAACTTGTAAATGTATTATAATAGTTGTGCATGCAAATTTTAAACTAATATAAAATTTAGAAATTTTATTATTCATATGTAATTCATATAAAAAGTATCCATAAATGGTTAGTGTCAGGAGCTATTATCGGGTGTGTCTTATCGCAGAAATAAGTATTGAAATTTTAACGTGTGTTATTATTATCTCCATAGCTTTTCTGTTTTAAATTTTAAATTGATATATTTAATAATATGGAAATTACAATACAATTTATATAGGTGTGATATATTAAATATATGTTTTGTTAACTATATGCTATTTATTTGTAACATTGATGCACTATTTTCTCAACAAGCTTGTTTTTTATTTTGAGAATTTCTAGCAAAGTTAATTTAGGGGACATAGCGCACAATGTTAAATAAATAGGTTCTATTTTAAGATTCTTTACTGCAATCGTTCTTATGTTTATGAAAAAAATATTTATTATTATCCTATTTGAAGAGATATATTGATTGCATTATGACATTTCTTGAATATGATCTCACCTTAAAAGGATGAAAATATTCTTAATAAATCTTTTAGCTAATAGATATTACAAAAACTGGAAAAAAACTAAGATTGTATAAATATTATTATAGTATTTATACAATCTCAATGAAATATATAAAAATCGCGAAAATCAAAGATCTTATTATCTATACAAATATATCTTAGAACAAATTCTCATCCCAGTATTATAGTTAAATTTAAAATTTGTTATTTTATTTATATATTGTGCTCTCTACAACTTTCATTTTGTATACTTAAATTACTTTGTACTTATCATCACATGTTATAATGTGCCATTACTGCACCAAAGATATTAAAAATGTTTTTGTTTTATTAGAATAAGCATTTATATTCTTATTTATAAATAGATATTATTTATGCTTCTATGTATAGTCTTTTGGGTAAAAATGTGGGGAAATTTTATAAATATCTCACTACAGATGCTAACAATGAAAAAACAAATACTAACAAATCTAAGAATTTGGACGTAGCTCAAAAAAACGAAAAGCGTAATCGGCTAGAACGCTTGAACTTTTAAAAATAACAAAAAAAAAATTATGTCAAATCATACAATACCCACAAAAACATTTTAACTTTTTAAAAATGTCCTCCGTTTTCTAAGGCAGCAGATCAATAAGTAAATTAAGTTTAATGTAAACGTAGAATAGTTTATTTCACAGTTTGATTTTTTAGCTGTATTCCTAATAGACTTAAAATATTACTATTTAGTGTTTATTATTTAGATTAAACGAAGGCACTAATAGATTATGTGTTTGTCAATTATTCCAAGCATTTTTGCCATAGCCAATTATCTTATGAGTATTAAGGGCTGCATTTGTGTAGCTTATATAGTTTTCTATAGGCCTAACTAGAGATATCTTGTTTCTGTTGATAAATACAATATTTTTAATAAAACACTAAAACACACAGGTTTTTAGCGTTTTTACAAAAATATTATTTATTTTTACGATTCCGTTATTACTAAGAGAATGCTTTGAGTAGATATTAATTGAGCACAGTTTCTAAAATCAGATTATATATTAATATTTAAAACTACTGTGTGTATGTAGCGTTATTTCAATGATGTCGATATTTTAAAAGGTTTCATATATAAATATGTTAAATGTGTGTGGAAAATAATGAATGTTAATCTTATGAGATAAATACTATTGCATGTTTAAATTAATTGTATATTTCAAAAGATTATTATCAATAAATCAAAATTGTCCATCTTTACTTAAATTTTATTGTAGTTCATTGACCAATTCGTGTGTCAGGGTGTATGTACAAACAAGTGTAGTTTTACATGACAATGTTTACAATATATAATATAGAAAGGCATATTAATCTAACTACATTATAATGGAGTAAATTTGTGAATATTTAACTATCAGAAATAAATATGCAAATTTAGTAAAATAACTTATGAAAAAATACGTATATCAAAGGATTATATTATGTAAACAAGAAAAAAATGTTTAAAAAATGTATAATTTAATTACGTCAAACTTGCTTCAAAATTACTGTCGTGCTAGCATTCGAAGGCTGCTCAAAATATGGCCAAATATTCATAGAAGTATGTTCGTTGACGTTAATCTTGAGCTCAATGTCTTTTGCTGTTTAATAAATAACTAAAATTGTACAGACGTTTGTATCTGGATTACAAAATATCTTATATTACATTCAAATCATATTGTAAACGCGAAAAAATTGAGTTTAATAATAAAATCTTTTAAATTACTGTGGTAGAAGACGACTTACTAGTAATTTCACTATTCAACACCTATCCTTAAAAATATTAGAAAAAAAATATTTCTATAAAATATCATTCAAAAAGTAGGATTGCTTATGTAATCATTCAATATACGTATTATAATAAATAAATTAAACATTTACTTCATTACGTTTCATAGTCGTAATCCAGCTACAAAAATCTTCATTAAATTATACATTCATTTGTGTATCTGTATTCTCGTGTATGATGTCTGTTTATAGAGATGTTAGAAAACGTCGTCGTGTGTGATAAAAATCTAATTTAATATCATGTTTTTTCTTCAATATTCGATTAAAAGTTTAAATTCTCAAATAAATAAGTGACAAATATTGCTTGGTTTTATTTGAATACTTTTACTAAATGTTCATTATACAAAAAAAAATGGCCAGCATTTTTGGCGCCAATACTTTTTTGCCCAATAAAAGAATTTTCAGATGGAATATATGTTATTTAAAGAACAAATGAAATTCTTTTAGAATTACACCACAATTATTAACTTCTATTTTGACAAAGTCATTGACATTTCTAATATTTCCTGTGAGAATATAGTTTTTTTTTCAGCTTCACGCTGTATCCCGCACACAGCAGGGTAGGCAGAGGGAACCTAGTGTTAAGACACTCCGTACCCCACTTTCTGCCGAATTCTGGAGGAGTTGCATTTGAGTGGCAGAACTCAACGCCGCCTTTTGCCTCGACACCAGAGCGAAGAAATATAAATTTAAATAAATATTTCATCTCCTCGAGTGGGGATCGAAACTACAACCAGTCGATTATACAGTCACACTTTGTGCCCCTGCGCCACGACTGGCCTTGAGAATATAGTGTTTAGATTTAAATAGGGTTGTTGTAGCATTATCTCATATGCAATTGTGCACCAGTAGAGGGTGACATTCGCTCTCTTGACTCTTGCGACTTGTCAGTGATGCAGTCGAGTCGAGAGAGAGTCTTACATAATAATATCGTCACACAGACGTAATAAAGATTTTTCAGGTTCTGTTCAAATTAAAAATCCACGTTTTTTATAAATGATTTATTGATGATTGGATGAATTACTCGTAGCAATATGTTAAGAGTTATCAGAGATTCACAAAACTATGGCAATTTTAATGGCTGGGCTTTGTTTCGTTAACGGAGCGAATAAACGAAAATATGAAATATATTCTTTCCTCCGAGTGGCTGTAATAATAAAACCCACAAGTCTTATTAACAGTCGCATGCTCCTGCTCCTCCTCCTGCTCCTGTGCCATGACGGCCTTATTTTATATATTTTTTACACAATAATAAATATTAAGTGGAGAAAAATGCTTGTTTTTTTTTCTTTTCTTTTGAATGTCAGAGGTACCTGTCGTTAAGAGTATAAATAAAACAACTCATTTTATACATGTATTTAATGTACCATTATGAATGCGTATAAATATTTAAAAATGTAAAACAGTGATAAAATTCATAGTAACCAATATACAACTGTAATCAATAAAACTAAGTTTAAAAATTATACGTTTCTCAAATAGATTAAATTTATAGACAAATATTTAAAAAGTTATATTAAAAATTTTTAAATCGCTGCTCGCAAAACATGTTAATTTAGAAATGTACTTAATTTAAGGTTTGCAGGTACTGTCGTTTCTCGGTTGGTTTGTGGTCTGGTAGAACAGTTTCCATTTCGCTGATTAAAGGACTGGATTTTTATAATATAAAAAACTTGGCCCCGGCGTCTCTAAGGGATCCTCGAAAACGGGAATATTTAAAATTTGTAAATATGCTCTTTTGCATTGAGTAAAAATTATCGCACGTCATTTTATGCGCTACTTACGCTTACAGTCTTCGCACTGATGTATATTAAATTTGATAATAAAAAATCTTTAAAATGCTCGATTTTTTCATTGGAATGTTTTATACAAAATGGAATACAAATAACGTTATCTAATCAATAGAAAACTTACTCAATCACTACACAAGGAAACTATATGGAGGTACCCCTCGTATAAACACATTGAGCGTCCTATAATATTATTAATAAACATGCTACACGCAGATTTATAAATTGATTATTATAACAATTATTACCACAAGACGTTTACACGGAATTTGGCAACTCGAATGAACACTTCCTTAACAGTACACACGCGTACATCGATCTAACATACATTTTATACTTAATTAACTTCTCTCAATTGTCTCTAAGCAATTATATGTTTAGTTTATATTGAAAATCTGTCGAAAATTTTTTATTATAAGGTATAATTATCGATATCTAATTATTTTTTTAAAAAATTGAAAATCAGTAATATGTTTCAATCTATCGGAAGCTATTATTTGCCCTAATAATAAATACATTCGAGTCTATCCACTACGAATCAATCACAACTACAACTATCGAACACTCGCACATTACATTAATTAAATTTTAATTTATATACAGTTTACATACTAAAATGTCTTAACTAATAAACTACTAAAATGTTGTTAACTCTGTACCTAGTGTTAGGTATATGGCCACTTTGTTTTTTTTTTGTCTATTACAAATTGGTAGAACTGAGAAATATTTTTCGATCAACGAGAATCCATTCCTGTAAATTTTATTTAAATATACAGAATGACATTCAAACTACGCGTCAATTATTAGAACTACGGTTCTATAACATAGGTATTATTAATAATAATTTATATTACCACAGAATAGCGAGTACATAGAAAGTTAAATACGAAGAAGAATGCGTTTTCGTTGATTAAGTTTTAACAGTACACAAAATTTGCGTAGCGTCCTTAAGTCTGCTAATATACTAGAACTAAAACTAAATAATACAATTTTAATATGTTTGAAATATTAAAAGATTTTTCTGAAATAAAAGGATACATCAGTCGTCATAATTTAAAAGACGGATTAAAATTGCAAGAATATTTTAAAAAGTGTAATAATAGAACAACGCACAACGGTTTTAACAATAATATATATGATAATGTAGAATCCGATGAACCTAAAGACAACAAATTGAGCTAAAATACCTGTTTTAAATACATTGGTATTCCATGATTCAGCAGGTATATTGAAATTTTAATAAAGTGTTAAATCGTCTATTTTACGACGCAAAGATTAATTTCATAGTACATAAAGTTTAGATTCGATAAATGACATTTTCAATAAAACAAATGTCTTAAGTTTTTTTAAAAGTAAATATAAAATCAAATATATAAGATACTCAAACATTTTATAAAACATTTACAATATTTGGTGTTGTGCGTTCTAATTGAGAGCGTAGTTTTTAACTTTTAGAATTTTGTCAATATTACCTAGTAAACGTTCATAAAACCACAATTAAAAAAATCAAATTGAAATTTAGCGACTGTCAATTGTCATTAATCACGTGACACAATATGAAAAGGGGCAAAATTTTCAAGCACAGATAAAAAGACAGATTAAAAACTACGCTGTCAACAGATAATAAGAGCGTTTACCGTGGCAGCTTAGCTGGGGTTCTGCGCCGCCTTGCGCAGCCGGTAGCCGCCGGTGCCGCGCACGGTGTACAGCACCAGCACCGCGACCGCCACCACCGCCATGCCGATGGCGTTGATGACGATCGCCTCCGTCGTCATCGCGGCGTACGTCTCGCTCCTGCGCACCGCATGCCCCGGGTTAGTTAGTCAATGTGAGGGTAATATAACCTTTTTTTTCTATTTTATGAATTTTAGATAAGCTTAAGCGTTAGCGTCTATAAATAAGCACAGCAAATACGATTATGCATATCCTTGGTAAGGAAATATATTTTAATGTTAGAATTAGTTAGTTATTAAAAAATATTGATCGTGTCATGTATAAATATAGTAAAGTAACATATAATCAGTGGTTAATATGTGGTGTGAATAGAATAAAATTGACAGATTTCGCCGATGCCTCGTTAGTTATATACACCCAAATAAATTATTCAAAAAATAAATTAAAGTCAATTTGCCTTATAATTTTTTATTATAACAAAATAAAATATACTTTGAAGTGCACCGCTCATTATTCTTCAAATATTTATTACAAACTAAAACTTATAAAAATATATTTAATAATTATGTTATAAAAAATAAAGATATATGCATTTTGGTCTGATACAGACCGAGCCTAATCTATATATCGCGTATCAAAAATATCTTATTTAAAAGCCTCCATATTTGTACATAGGTAGGTACTTTTTATTTCTTATAATGTTATAACCTAATGGAGATTAACATAATCGTATTTAGTTACTAACATTAAAATCGTAAAAACTATAACGTTTATTTAAATCATTATTTATATAAATTGCCTGAATTTCCTTTTAATAAATCATATTTTTTGCGTAATAAATAAATGATAGCGTACAATCGACTGTCCGTGTTACAAGAGATTCTATATACAATTTACATTAAAGAAAAAAAAAATGAGAAAAGGTAAATTGCTCAAAAAATTAAATATCTCATAATAGATTTCCATTGAACGTTACCGAAGAATTATACTTTAGCTTTTTAAATAACCTGCATGTATTTATTACATCTACAGATCAACAGAAGCTCTTATATCACGGGCATCTCGTTTAAACTTGTCCGTGGACAGGATGTATATGACGACGGCCAGTATGGCAACGATGGTGACGCCGATCGCGTTCAGGATCACACCCTCGTCCGGGAGACCGCTGTACCGTTCCGGGCTGTGGATACGCACACATATAGTAGAACTGCCACAATTATTTTAATATTCATAATAATTTATAATATTTTACAATATAAATAGATTTGTATTTTAAATGTTTTATTTAATATTTTATATATATAATCGATTAGAATAGCGATATATCGTATGGAACATCACTATCGTATTTTTTAAAACAATTAAAAAGTTATGGTTTTTTTTTAATTTATGGCAGTCCTAATAAAAAATCACATAAAACACATGCAAAAATGAAAACATCGACAGAAATAGATAGGCATGTATGACATATACCTACATAAGTCCAAATAAACGATAATGATCACTTCAAATGGAAGCTCTCCCATGCTCGAATGCCACATACACAATACAATTGCTATCACAATAACAAAACGTATTTCCTTATATGAAAATACAAAATAAATCCAGTATAAAATGCTATGGCAAAAATAAAAAAAATGAAATTGAAGATAGCAGTTTACGTTAAAATACCTGAATTCTCCCACAGTAGCATTTCTGGAGTAAAGTACATAATCAGTACAAAGTTATACCAACAAATATATTTGTATAAAAATGGTTGCAAATAGTGTCATATTGACTTTGCAAAAAAATTAAGCTGTCTCTCCTGTCTATTTAAAACAGCGGACTATTTCAACAAGGTATGTATAAACTTTCAGGAACATCTTGCTACCATTTGACTTAAAAACCTAAATTATATTTTTGCATATATTTGAGCTGGATAATAATGTATATTTTAAAATTTCAATGTTGTCCATAATAATCCATTTTGGAATAATCCAACATAGAAATATATTCTTTTAATTTTTTATTATTTAATTTTTTTAACCATTTAGAATACCATACCTTTTAGAATTTTTCGAGTATACACTTTCTAAATATACATACCCAAGTGTAAAGAGAGCTTTCTCAGTGAGTCCGGTGAGGCAGGCGCTGGCTCCGAGGACAAAAGTCAAGATGCCAAACGCGGCGTGGATAGGCACCAAAGATGCGCGGAAACTGGCTGTTCCCTTATTACAGATCAATAGCAACAGGAAGCTGAAGAAGCCGACCGCATACTGAAATAAATAGTGTTTATATTTAAATGAAATTCTATTCAAAATACGATTGAGAAACATTTAAGAGGTGTCAAAGTAAGAGTTTTCCGATATAATACGACAAAGTATTAATTAAAGTAAAAGTATTAATTTATAACTTTATAAAATTAATACTTATAATAAACAGTTAAAATATTAGGCTTAGCTTAAAATGTAGAGTATATCTTAATATTAAAAAAGTGAATGTCTTACAAAAATATTATCTAGTCCTTAGTAATATTATTTATTATAGGCATGTGAAAAATCTATAGGTAAACGTAAAGTCAACAGTGATAATTAATATTTTAACGATAAAAAGCTGTCATCTTTAAAATGAAATATATAGATAAATTAACAATTGTTCTTTAAATATGTTTACTACAACACACATACATACATAAAATGACATATTTATTATACGTATGTACGTTTTTCTTTATTATTTATTAACAATAAACATAAAACATCGTAGTTCTCTTTTTAACAACGAGTATAAAATTTCAAATAAACCTAGATTTAAACGAATGGAAAATTCAAAGTAGATAGCTTGTTACGTGCTCCATCTAAGTTTTAGTGAACACCTTTTGTGTTAAAATGGAGTTATTCTGAATAACTCAACTATGAAAAGCAAAATTTAGTTATAAAACAGTTTTAATGCTTTTGGCGAAGACATTAGTGTTTGAGAAATAAAATTAGTAATAAAGGAATCGTATTCTGTAAGCCAATTATATTCAATATTTATATGAGGCCGCTCATAAATATATTACTAGTACTATATTTACAATTTAACAAAAGAAATAATGAGGCTTTAACACGTACTAACTATAAAAAATCTTTGAAATAAGTAAGTAAACTATTAAGGTTAATATACAAAGAATAGAAATTATAGTGACATATTTATTATAATATCACGTTTTTAGTTACTGGAGAGGGTTGTAGATTCGAGGCCGATAATATTATATATATTGAGAATATTTTTATTTATATGACTTTTAAACGGTTTGATATATAAAACCGACTGGTTGTGGGTTGTGGCGTCCCCACTCGAGGATATGAAATATTTACTTAAATTTATATTTCCATTTCTTGGCTCTGGTGTAGAGGCAAAGCGCGGCTTTGAGTTCTGCCACTCAACACGCAATGCCTACAGAATTCGGCAGAAAGTGGGGAACGGAGTGTCTTAACACTAGGTTCTCTCTGCCTACCCCGCTGTGTGCAGAATAGAGCGTGAAGCTGATTGATTTGATTAATAGATATAGATATCTATAGCAAACATCTCTCTGCTTCTTTCACAATAATATACAAGTTAATAAAGAAAGTGAAGCAAAATCATTAATTATTTAGAATACTACCTGAATTCCAAACAGTCCCATAGCCACTAAACCGATCCAGCTGTGAAGTGAGTAGAAGTTGTTGATGCCCTTCTTATTATGGAAGTCGAGGACAGCAAGGAAACCGATGACAATACAAGGGAACGCCAACGCGTGGAATATAGCGTGTAATAGTTTCACGTAGATGCGTCTGAAGCACCGGCAGATACGGTAGAGGAGTACCGCTGGAATAAAAATAAGGAATGTATCTATAGATATTAAATGTCTAAGTAGGAATTATATTAAATTAATTAATATAAGTAATAACAACGTTAAATAGAGAGCAGTCGTGGCGCAGGGGCACAAAGTATGACTGTAAACGCGACTGGTTGTGGGTTCGATCCCCATTCGAAGAAATGAAAAAATATTTAAATTTATATTTCCATTGTTTCGCTCTGGTGTCAAGGCAAAGCGCGGTGTTAAGACCTGCCACTCAACATACAATGCCTCTAGAATTCGGCTGTAAGTGGGGAGCGATTGTCTTAGCACTAGGCTCTCTCTGCCTGCTCTTCTTTGATGAATAGTGAAGCGTATATATTAGGTAATACTTACAGAATCCACTAAAAGTAATAAAGCCGGCGACCATAAGCGTTGGATGTAGATTAAACTGCTTCTCAGGTATATCGTCGGCCCATCCATAACCCTCTCTATAGAAGAAGGTCCAGAATATAGTGAGAGCCGACACTCCTATCAGGAGGATCGTAGCGAGTGTGATAATCAAGGCATATTCACACCACTCGCAAGCTCCCCTCTCGTGCTCATCTGATTCGTACGAACGGCTGCGTTGTCTGGAAACAAGGATATGAATGTAAGTCGATAATATTTTTGCTGTTAGCTAATACTGCTATAATAATTGGAGAATATTGTAAAATAACCTGCAATTGATTTCATGGCGCAAGGGCACAAGGGTCTAACTGTAACGCGACGGCTGTGGATTTGATTCCAACTAAAAAATAAATCAGCTTCACGCTATCTCCCCCACACAGCAGGGTAGGCAGAGGGAACCTAGTGTTAAGACACTCCGTTCCCCACTTTCTGCCTAATTCTGGAGACATTGCGTGTTGAGTGGCAGAACTCAACGCCGCGCTTAGCCTCGGTACCAGAGCGAAGAAATGGAAATATAAATTTAAGTAAATATTTCATCTCCTCAAGTGGGGATCGAACCCACAACCAGGCAGTTTTACAGCCACACTTCGTGCCGGTGCGCTACACTGGCCTCTCCCAACTAGAAGGAACAAATTATTATTTATTAAAAAAAATCGGCGGAAAGTATGTGACGGAGAGCAATAAGTCATAACACTAAGTTCCCTTAGCATATTCTGCTATATGCGGGATACAGCGTGAAGCTGATTTAATTAAATTTTAACCAGCGATTACCTTAAACGGAATTTTAAGTTTAAATACTAAATACATAATTACTATTAGGTGTACAGGATTATTTGAATTAGAAGTGAATGCAATTTCAGCTTAACTTAAACTTAAACCTAGTACGCTAACTCAAACTTTGATTTGCAGAATTCTACATTCTAAATTAACATACACATCTCAATTTCTAAAGCTGAATTGTGGAACTCTGGAAACTCCGGAAAAGCGTTTGAATCGTAACAGATAGGTCAGGTAGACTAGGCTTGAAAGGAAACCACAACGCTATTGATACCTAGTTTAACAAAGGCACTTTGCACACACCACAGCATTCATTCTTATATTTTGTAAGGACTTTTTTTATATCTCTCCTATAAACAACTTATACATGAATTAAGACTATTAAGATTAAGATTCATAAAAAATCAGCTTTACGCTGTATCCCGCACACAGCAGGGGAAGGTCAAAGGGCAGAGGGAAGTTTTAAGACACTCCGTTCCCCACTCTCTACCGAATTCTGGAGGCATTGTGTGTTGAGAGGCAGAACTCAACGCCGCGCTTAACCTCGACACCAGAGTGAAGAAATGGAAATATAAATTTAAGTAAATATTTCATCTCCTCGAGTGGGGATCGAATCTACAACCAGTCGGTTTTACAGTCACACTTCGTGCCGCTGCGCCACGACTGGCCTCAATTATTATTATATTATTATTGCAATATTGGCAGAGTATCGGCGACTACAGTGATTATTTCATATGATTATTATAACAGTAAAAAGCTGATGGGTGTCCTCAATGTCGTTCGTAAGGGCGAAAGGTGTCAAGTAACGTGAGATCGCACCGCCACCGGATGGTATACACCGACAGATGAGGTGCTTAGCCTCGTCTGTCGGTGTTAAGTTTTATATCTGATAGCTTAACGTTAAAAAATAAGGGTATAATGTTTAAGATAGGTACTATTGTAATCTTATGAAAATCGTATTCAAAACAAGTGATATTTTTTTTTTTTTAAGTTAATTTTATTTAATTCATTGATCTGAATAAACTTAATAGATTTCTTATAAAATATTTGGTTCAAGTTGATAGTATATTCTATAACTAATGCTATTCGTGACCCTTATATTCGTGAGTGATCAATATTAGAAGATATTAAATTATATAAAGGACATTGCCGCGGCGGCAATGGCCTAAATTTATTTATTTAACAACCACTTTATTTTTATAACATTTTATTTTATGTAGACGTATGAATGATTTTGACCAGAGTAAATAAAATCATTTTATTTTATTTTAAAGTGAATAATCAAACTAACCAAAATTTTACTTTAATATAGAACTTGACGTTAGCTCAAAGACACAGGTGCCTGTAAACGCGACTGGTTGTGGGTTCGATCCCCACTCGAGGAATTGTAATATTTATTTACATTTATATTTCCATTTCTTCGCTCTGGTGTAGAGGCAAAAGTGTGGCGTTGAGTTCCGCCACTCAACACGCAATGCCTCCAGAATTTGGCGGAAACTGGGAAACGGACACCACGTTTTAACACTAGGTTCCCTCTGCCTACCCTGCTGTGTGCGGGATACAGCGTGAAGCTGATTTATTTATTTGTTTTTTTATTTATTTTAATATAGAATAATATGCAAATGAAGTCCATTCATGTTTTTGTATTTTAAACCGCAACAACTACAAGCCGATGGTCATTTTAGGCTTTGCAAAGTAACCAAAGCTCGTGATAGGTCAATTGTGAAAGTGTATGGTAGAAGGTACAGAGTAGCTTTGGTCATTTATTATGAGTTCAAAAAATATACAGTAGTACTCTTTTACTTCAAATAGTTTATTTAGTATATCTATTCAGTTTTTGTTAAATTTGTATTTATATTCGATTTTTTTTTCTAAAGTTATATTTCTAATAATATATTTACTTCTGTCTTTTTTATTTTCTTCTATTCTTAAAAATATTACAGTGTTGTATAAAAAAGCTATGTTTCTTAAGATTTTATTTTTAAAAAATATATAGATATATTACATTCAATTTTACATTACCACCTAAATGGCAGGTCAACGTTAAAATTAAATCATTAAATTTCAGTAATATTAATTAACCAACTAAACCCAACATAACGCATATATAAAGTGGAATTGCCTCAATTATATAAGTAAGTGAGCTTAACGTCTAGTTTTCAAGTAATTATATACGCTTAGAGGCCGTTTAATCATTGATTCCGGCATATATGCGGTACGGTCAACTTTTATTTCCTATTTCAATAAATATATTTCTATTTATTATATATTTTTTGTGTTGCTGTTTTATGTTATAATCAACTATAATATAATATTTTTTTGTTTTAATTTCAGACTGTATCACGCATGTAGACAGATAAGCAGAGAGAAACTAGTGGTAAGACACTTCGTTCCCATTAAGACTTACGTTCCCCATTTTTCACCTCATTTTATTTTGTCAAACGGAATAGAACCTACAACCAGTTGCGTTCATAGTCGCATGCTTGTCCCCCTGCGTCGTGCATAACTTACCTATAATATGCTTTAATATATAAATTAAAATCAATATTTCATTACTGCAATTACTTTAAAAAATTCAATATGTAAACTGAAATAGCTAACTAAACACATATTCATAACTTACCCAGACTACACATTAATAACGCAATGAGTTTTGAAATAAAGAAGATTTTTAACATTTATTCCACATTTAGGAAAGAAAAAGACTTTTTTTAGAAACCGTTTTTTAATTATATTTTTTTATAAATTTTCAAAAAACATTAAACTAGATTTTAGAAAAAAATATATACCATTTATACAAAAGTAGTTCTTTAGTAGAAATGTTTGTGAGATTTTCTCGTGTACAAAAAAGCGGCGAAACGAGTTGTATCATCTAGCTGTTCTACTTAAACGGTTGCATTGAAGAGAAGAGAAATGTGGCGTAGGGTCTTGGGGGGGACGAAGGGGGAGGGACGGTCAACGAACTCTGCGGCCATGGTACTCCTGGCCTACATGACATGTACCATACTATTAATATTATATGTAAATGAATGTATTGTGTATATTATTATTTTAAAAGTTAAAATAAAAGTAACGAGAAATGTTTATGTAATTATTAACAAAAAATATTTTAAAATTTTGAAATGTATACACATAACATCAAAACCTGGTTGGTACATGGGAATGAAAATTTACAATTACAAAATCTAAGCATATACAATAAAAATTTAACAGTATACTTATTTTCTTCAAAAGAATTTGTAGAATTGCGTAATAAATCTTTAAAAGAATCATTGAACTAACCACATTCAGTCGGTAAGTTCTCAGAACTCCGCCTCTCGAGCACCGAGCACCGACGTAATGACCACACAAAACGAGCAAACCAAGATATTTAACGAACACATTCTATGCCACTTGTATTATAAACTACTATGATTTTTACTAAAGTTACTAATTGTGGTCATAGAAAAAATGCTAGTACATTCAAATCTAATTCATATTTTTAGCTATTGAAGCCTTTGCATTTATAAGAAAAATAAAATCTAAATTTATCTATTTCTTTGAATAAATTAATAATTATTAATTCTTAATTATTTAATAATAATTAAATAGTATTTTTAATTTTATAAGCAACGTTTCCAATTAATGTTGAATTTAAGTAATGAATAAACGAAACATCTCTAAAGAGAGTTTTTGATTCTGAGAACGCTGTATACCACCTGTTTTGATTACGACATTCCAGTTACCAAATCTTATTGAATTCTTAAGGTATTATAGAAGCTGTTGTGTAAGAGTTGTAAAAGCTATTTCGTTTGATTATAAAATACTTCAACTATTATACTGAGGCCAGTCGTGGCGCAGGGGCACAAAGTGTGGCTGTAAATGCGACAGGTTGTAGGTTCGATTCTCATTCGAAGAATATTTAATATTTCCATTGTCTTTGCTGTGGTGTCGATGCAAAAGGCGATGTTGAGTTCCGCAACTCAGCACACAATGTCTTAACACAGGTTCCCTTTGCCTTGTCCAGGGGTACGCTAAAAAAATTAAATAAAATTATACAGTGATATGTTAGTTCCCGTCATTGAATTAAAGGCCGTTTATATGTATCATTTGTAACAAGATGGACATCTGTACGATGGCACTCTATGCACTGACATGTGTCAAACAGATTAAACTCTACTGAAAAGGAAGAGCAACTTCAAATTAGATTAGTCATAGTACTTTTTGTTGTTGTATTAAATCAGCTATGACTAATTTTAAGAATTAAGAATTATTATTATTTTTTTTATTTTTTTCACATTAAGTAGTTATGGTAAAGGCAAAGAAATTGAGAGAAAATTTAAATAATACAATATAATTATATATTGCAATGTGCTTGTATATGTGTTACTAGATACCATGGTTCTCAAGAGATATTAGCTAATTCACCAAGCCATTTTTTTTAATACATCTATTATTATGGTTATCTTATCTAGTAGCTCCAACTCTCTTTGAGAACAGATGTGTATAGTGCGATGTGAAATTTATTATTTGAATAAAGTCTAAATAATAACAAATTTCTTATATATTTCAAGAGTATTTTATGTTGCAGATATTAAATATCTCATCACATATAGATTTCGTATTGGCCAGTCGTGGGGCAGCGGCACGAAGTGTGACTGTAAAACCGACTGGTTGTAGGTTCGATCCCGACTCGAGGAGATGAAACATTTACTTAAATTTATATTTACATTTTCTTCGTTCTGGTGTCAAGGCTAAGCGCGGCGTTGAGTTCTGCCACTCAACACGCAAAGCCTCCAGAATTCGGCAGAAAGTGGAGAACGGAGTGTCTTAACACTAGGTTCCCTCTGCTTACCCTGCTGTGTGCGAGATGCAGCGTGAAGCGGATTTATTTATATAGATTTAACAGAACGTAATTTTCTCCCACACAACTTCGCATATAAGAAAAACAAAAGACGAGAAAGTTAATTTTAATTATCGGTGGCGAAGTTCGTAACTGAAGAAGCTTCTTAAGTTATCTCCATGGGATAATTTTATTAATTACTGAACTGTCAACACGTCTTATAGACTTTAGTCCCTCATAATGTCGTCACAAAATATTTTGGTAAAATTGTATTCAAGAATTGATAAAAATTCAAAATTATATTTTGGCTGAACCCTATTTTGGCTGATAGGTTCAGTATGTTATTAATTTTAAAAATCAATGGCTTTTATAGTATACTAATTATAAGTTCTATTACATGCGAAGCCTATATAAAATATTTAACAAGTTTTAGTGAAATTAAATGTAGTATTGTATTTTAGGGGCATTGCATGATGAATGGCAGAACGCCATGCTTTGACTCATTACCGGAGCGAAGAAATGAAAATATTAATAAATAATATTTAATTCCCCCGAGTGAAAATTGAACCCAGAACTGACACGTTTGTCGTTGCACGCTTGTGCGACATGACGGTCAAAAACTAACTAGTAATTACAACTTTATTGTGTGTAAAACAGCTTTAAGCGTTCTTTCATGATTCTTTCACAAGATATGTTTAAAAAGTGCGATCAATACATTAGAGCAGACAACAGTAGTTATGCTGTGTGCTCATTTTTCTAAGCGGGCTTTTAAAGAATCGTGGCAAAATTTCAGTTGAAAATATAATTCAGTTTCGGTATTTATTTCTATATTTATTTAGCTTAACGCTGTAGCCTGCATATAACATAGAGGGAACCTCGGAAACTAACGTGAAGACGCTGCGTCCCCATTAAGACACGGACCGTTCCCCACTTTCCACCGAATCCAACAGGCATTGCCTGTGGAGTGACGGTACTCAACGCCGCAAAAATCTTTCAAGTCACAAATAAGACATAAGAATGATAATAATAATCATACTGACGTCCCACATAAACATTATCTAAAGATTTAAGCATAAACTTTAGTCCAGTTTTTCTTAAAATTTTAGTAAACTTCCAAATTATTATTAAATATGTTGCCGAAAATGTTAAAAGGTATTTTAACAATTATTTGATATGGAGATCATTAAATAAATCATAAATCAGCTTCACGCTGTATCCCGCACAAAGCAGGCAGGCAAAGGGAACTTAGTGTTAAGACACTCCGTTCCCCACATTCTGCCGAATTCTGGAGGCATTGCGTGTTGAGTGGCAGAACTCAACACCGCGCTTAACCACGACACCAGAACGAAGAAATGGAAATATAAATTTAAGTAAATATTTCATCTCCTCGAGTGGAGATCGAACCTACAACCAGTCAGTTTTGCAGTCACACCTCGTGCCGCTATGCCACGACTGGCCATTACCACTAGATCATTAGATATATCATATTATTCACTGCTAAATATTATTCGAATATAAGCCAGCGTTGAATAAGACATAACGTCTTAATAATCCAATCAGTTATACAGAGATGAATGTCTCGCGTCTGCAACTGCAATTTGTACATGAAAGCTGTCGCGGCGAGACGACGGCACGTTCCTTTTGAAGCTAGAAAGTATAACAAGTCCCTCGCGATGCGAATGTCGACGACAAATTACTCGACGTTATATAAAGCTTTTCTTTATATATACTGTGTATATTTAATTATCATTTTTTTTTAATTTTCCGAGGGAAGGCAGAGAGAAATTTGGGTTGGGACACTCTATTCTCTATCATGACTGACGAATTCGATTTGGCTCGGTATTATTTCCGTTGAATTTTTGAGGCATTACGTATTGAGTAACGGAGTTGAACGCCGCGCTTTGCCTTTGCGTTATCAGAGCCAATAATTGAAAATATTAAATATTTTATTCCCCTGAGTGAGAATCGAAGCCCAAATAAATAATATTTTTATTATCAACGTTATGTCTCTCCCTAAATTGTTTGTGGTTAGACTCTTTGACGGTTAAGACAAAAGATGTAGAGTGGTTGTCTACGAAATATACCTATAAAATTGTACATCTGATGATGATAAATTTATTTGCTTTTAAAAATATTATTATTTTTCTTAAGATGATAAAGGTAATACAAAAGTGTTATTTAATTGTCAATGCCACCTTTATTTTCACAATTGTACAAATAATATAGCACTTTACTAAAATGCTTACATAAATTATTATTTTAATAATTATATTGAGAAGTTTTTATATGATAAATGGACGACGGTGACGGTGCATAAAATGAGGAAAACAACTTTCACTACAGTTTACTTGCAGTTTTTGCTGCGTCAATATTATTACTTTTTATGTTCATTGGAGAAACTAATAATACAGTATTATATAATACATTAGTATTATTAATAAATTTATTAATTTATTGCAATATTATTAATCTTTTTTCTATATCGTCGTACTCCCAGCCAAACAAGGCTGATACTTTAAACAAATATCTATCCTATATGAAGAATAGCTGAAGAATAGCATTATTGTACATTTTATATAGAGTAGTCAAAAATATCAAAATCGGTTTCATCGTTATCAAAAATAAAACTAAAGTTATAGAAACGAAAGAAGTTCATAATTATTAGCATTACATTTTTGTCACGTTTTACTATATATATATATATTTTAAATATACATATACATATATATATATATATATATATATATATATCTCTGCAACCATAGTCTACATCACAAAGCGCGTCCGTTCATCCTAATGAGGAAGTGTTCTAGAAAAACCACACAATTGTTGTTACGTCACATCACTATTTTAAGTGCAAAATAATTGTAACTGGTTGCATTGCAGGCGCCGATTACTCCGCACTATCTGTTTTGCAATGTTGGGTAACGTTTCTCATTATGCATATCTATCTATAGGTGATTTTAGTTCGAGTAAAATATCTATTGCTCGATAGGGGTCACTGAATCAGATTGACATTTCGTATTTGCTTAAAAAAAAAATCTTAGCTGTTAAATAAATCAATTTATTTCTAACTTTACAGTATAAAATCTTTATATAGATTTTTTTTTAAATATTGTAATCTTATAATTAAGTTTTATTTTACTCTATTCTATAACAAAAGAAACAATAATATACATAGTCCATAAAGTAAAAATCCGAGTAGATAAGTCGATGTACAGAATGAAAGCGGTAGCGCTGCCGCCCCTATAATAAGCCTCATTGATCTTCGACCCCAGCAATTGGATTTAACAGGTCGTTGCTGATTGCAAAAACTGTGAATCGTGCACAAAATATGTAGCAAGTATATACTTTAAAACACATTATTCAGAAAATGTTACCTTTGTATACAGACAGGTATGTCGGTAGAAAACTATTAAAAATATTTTATTATTCGTTTATTTAGATAAAGATTGATACTAGTGTAGTAATAGTTTAATATTTCTATAGATTTTTTACTATTAACAGAGTGATTTTTCACTATATTATCTATGTAAAACATTTTTTTATAAAATTGTAGTTCAAAATTTTTTACAAAACTACACAGACACATAATATATAATATTACGTTTTTAACATCCACTCATTTCCATAAAATATAATTTATTATCATATGAAATAATAATTGTAAAAAATATGGAAAAGATTGTAATTGCAGCATTTCAAAAAATATATAGCCTTAATAAAAGTGCCCACTGCAGTCTGCTGCACGACTTAATTTCATAACAAAATATAAATAAATAAAACTTTAAAAATGATGAAATATTTTTATTTGATCATAAGTTTTATATTTTAGGTAGATTGCGTACAAACTTTGCGGAATAATTGCGGACAAAACATCGGTTGTGATAATTTTTGTAATGTTCTTTAAATCATTTTCATAATATTTAATTCCGGAGAATACACTTATCTGATCATAATATTACTATTTTTTTTCAGTTTCCACGCTGTATTCGGCAGAGTAGGCAGGGGAGCCTAATGTTAGAACACTCCACTTCCATTTTACCGCTGAATTCTGGAGGCATGGTGTGTTGAGTGGCGGAACTCAACGCCGCGCTTTCCTCGAGGCAAACCAGAGCCATCAGAGCGAAGAAATGAAAATACAAAATATTTCATTTCCTCGAGTGTAAATTGAACCCTTACCTGTCGCGTTGACATACATATATATGCATTAGAAATGCTTTTATTTACTTATTTCTAAGTATTTGCAACTAAAAATATACTTTTATATAAATAAATTGCCGTGGGAGCTGCCATCTCGATTAGATACCAATTGTGCAAAGGCCACGAGGTCAATGCGAGGATGGGTGGATTAACAGATTCATGGTCATTTTTTATTTTAATATTTTGTAAAACAATGTTTACATAAGTAGTTACGTCGGATGTCCTTAAACAACTGCTAACTATAAGTATAGTTAAAATTTGTTCAAAATCAATAACTACCATCTCTTTAAAATAAATATAAGACATGCCAAAAATATTTAATATTGTAACAGCTGTATGTAAATGTATGTTTATTTCTTTGCTAGAGAGAACGGGGCGCCAGACACTACGGCCTCTTCACACCTCTTTCGCCTCGTCCACTATCATCAACCTCTCCATGCCCTCCGGAGGATACTTTGGATGTTATTTTTACATGACCTTCTTCGTGTTTTCGAAGGTGTACCAAGGTACCATCTATATCTCTCCATCACTCACTCTGCCTTCATTAATCTTTTTGTATACAACCTGAGCACGTTCTTTTTCATTCCCACTGTAACATCCTTTCTAGTGCCATTCTAAGAATCTTTTCGTTGCGGATTTCATCAGCTAAACAAACTCCGCATATCATACGAAGAGATCGCATCTCCACAGCATTCAGCTTTTTTTCATTCTTCTTCTGTAATATCCACGTTTCTTATAACACAGCATCAGTACCAGTAAACGAGCTATACTAACGTTTCGCCATGTCACCATCCAGCACCATTAACTCTGTTACCGGCAGCAATATTCGTCTCGAGTTCATATACTTCCCAAATATACATTCACTAGTTTTAATATATTACCAATTTCTTTTCAACTTTCAAAATCAGAACTCTTAGTCGCTTGTATATACGTTTGAAAATATAAATTATAAGTAATAACTTAATCTGAATGTTGGTAGTATATAAATGATCTATAAATTTAATATTTAATTTTTGTTTCTTTTTGGTATCTAATAGAACTATTTATCGCTTGTGGGCTGTGGCTCCCTGCTGTGGTTGGTATATAGAAGTGCCTAACTCATTGAAATATTAAACACAATCAATGGCCTCTATCTTATCGATTATTTGATTTAATAATAAAAAAGAAGATTGTTATGTTTTATTTTTGTCGTCTTATACTACCGGGACAGATAAAATGGATATAGTGTCAGATTTGTTTTATATAATTTGAGTCGTAAAAACGTTGCAACATTTTCTCTAAATTACCAGAGCAATTCTGTATTTCGGGATTTATGTATAGAGAGGTAGGTATATTTATAAATATTCATACATGCAACAGCTCAAAATTTTACTATAGTTAAGCTTTTTAGTATTCAACTTAAATTCATCCTCGACGTGTAATCCTTTCACGTTGTTAGCATAGATTCGAATTCCATGACCGCATTACTATAACATTTTAAGTGCCAAGTTAGATGTGCCCAATAAATGGTAAAAAGTGGGTCTCTGACCCTACGCACTCGCACTTATGCACATTTAAATTCAATACGGCATTTATACATATTACTATAAAGACCAGCGAGTACTTCCAACTACCTCAACGTGAGACCCGCAAGTTCTAACGGTATTAAAATACGTTCATCAATGGATTTTGCTAGTTTGTGGTCAAACCGGTAGTTTTGATCACTGAGTTGTTTCAAAAGTGATCCATTTGAATAAGATATCGATTTTTTTTATTATTTAGAGAGTTAATTGTAATTGAGGAATAATTAATTTCATCTACATACATAAATCAACATATCTAATTGTAAAAAAGAAATGTTTTTTTTTATAAGTATTTAAACGAACTTTAATTATTTAGAATTAATGTAGGATTAAAAACTGTAAATCGTTTTAGGTACCCAGTCTACGAAATAATCAGCAAAAGCATATGTACGTATACATATGTAACTTTTATACAGTTATTTTTTTTACATCCTATATATATAGTTATGGTATCATAAACATTATGTGATGAACAATAATAATAATTTGAATTTAAATATTTATATTTATTATTCTGTTAGACGTAAGAAGTTATAAGTTAATGTTGAATTAGAAACACAAAAAAAACAACAATTTATCATAATTACATGGAAAATTATCCCGAAATAAAGATTTATTATTATTATAAACGCATGCCTTACGCAAGTGCCATACCATATTGCAAAATAATCGAGAATTCACCTGGCTGTTTACAAATAACCGTAAAATATTCCATACGACATGACAACACTTACGAAATATTCACTACATCACATCGTTTGTTTGAACAAAGTGAACTTGATCCTTTATTTTTCATGTCACCGGGAACCCTCTTCCACAATATTGTTCGCAATATACATTTATCAAAAAATTCCTTGCAAGTTTTTCCTTGAGAAGGATAAAGGGGCATCGTACCGTAAGGAATTCCTCGAGTATTCTTTAAAATATCTAAACGAGAATAATATTGCAATAACAAAATATCTTTTATTAATTATCATAAGTAGTAGTTTAAAAAAAATAGTTTATTGCTCTTGATAGAGATCATTTTTATATACATTTGTATTTTTTATTAAGTAAATAAAATAAAAATATTATTTTTAAACATTTTTAAAGTGTTATTCCACACTTAGGAACACACTTACTATTTCTAAATAAGTATAAAAATATTATATCAAGGAGATTCAAGTAGTACAGTTTAGTTGCTTCCAGCAATTACAATTAATTAAATTTAAAAAAATCAGCTTTACGCTGTATCCCGCACACAGCAGTGTAGGAACCTAGTGTTAAGACACTGCGTTCCCCACTTTCCGCCAAGTTCTGAGAGGCGTTGCGTACTGAGTGGCAGAACTCCATGCCGTGCTTTTCTCGACACCAGAACGATGAAATGAAAATATAAATGTGAATAAATATTTCATTTCCTCGAGTAGGGATCGAACCCACAACCAGTCTCACTTGGTGCCTCTGCACCACGACTGGCCTCAGTCATTACAATTAATAATTTTTAAATACCTTTTGCTTACATTACATTACTCCGTATTCTTTAAATACCTAACCACTTTAATAGGGCTAACACAAATCCTGCAAGTAATAAAACGCTACGTATGTTATAAAACACTACTTTCTAATTTTATTAACAATTTTCTTTAAATATTGCTATGGAATATTATTCAAGATTGTAAATTTACTATAATCAATCAAAAATGTCTCCGACTTCGTGATCACCTAAATGATAAGATAACGTTGCATTATACAACTTATTTTCATCAAAAGATATACAATATTTGAGATGACAAAGATATAGCGACCTTGAGGTTGGAGATGGCAACTATAAGTTTAAGGCATTTGTTTGTTCAACCTTAGGTGTTGGATGACATACTACACATATTTAATATGATACTACGTATAAACAAGTGACGCATATGATTTATGAAGATCTAGAACATATTTAGGTCATTTTCTTCGTAATCTTGACTTGTAGAGTAGTATTATTTATCAAAGAATTATTTTAATATTTTTTCATATAAATAGTATGCGAGTACAAGCGCGGCGTTGAGTTCTGCCACTCAACACGCAATGCCTCCAGAATTCGGCAGAAAGTGGGGAACGAAGTGTTTTAACACTAGGTTCCCTCTGCCTAGCCTGCAGTGTCCGGGATCCAGCGTGAAGCTGATTTATTTATTTATTTTATTTTAGTATGACTCTATTTATTTTACAACACATACAGTGTTTTATGTGTTGTAAAATAAATAGAGATGTGCTGAGATTATCATTTCATAAATAGAAAAAAATATATTCTAAATACGTAAAACAGCTATAATAATATCACTTATTCGCTAGTTATTTTAATTGCATAGCTTATTAAAACGGCTGTTGACATTGTTTAACAAGTATTGTCGTACACAACCCGCGAATGTGTGTATTTAAGGACATGGTCATACCAATTAACTAAGTAAAGTATACCTTATTATATATTAAAATCCAATTAAAATATATAAAATCAAATCAGCTTCACGCTGTATCCCGCACACAGCAGGGCAGAGGGACACTCTGTTCCCCATTTTCCCCGAATTTTCCAAGATTTTATTAGTTGAGTGGTGGTATTTTGACCTATCTAAATATTATAAGTAAGATACGTAAAATGTCAAACCGAATTGAATTGTGTTGTTTTTGTGTTCGTCCTACATTAAAAATTATAAATTAATATGTAGGAGTAATGTCATTGTAAGTGTGTCAATAGGACAGGAGTAACATTTGCGCTTCACGGATTTCTTCGAATGGTTTATTCATATACACGTTTCCACCTGTGGAGACACGTGGAAGTATTACTTATTCATATAAAAATTTGGGGCTGCCAAAAATATTAACAGCAACATTTACCGAACATAGCAGGGTATGCCAAGGGAACCTGGGTTTTAAGACACTTCTGTTTTACGAATTTTTGAGGCATTGTGTGATTAGCGGCGGAACTCAACGCGGCGCTTTGCCACGCTCCTTGCAAGCAGAGGTATTAAATATTTCATTCCCCCGAGCGACAATCGAACCCACAACCGTCGCGTTTAATTTTCATAAATAGAGTGATTATTAGCAATGTGATTAAAAAAAATTTATAAAAATAAGTTATAGAATACAAACATTGTGAAAGACCAGCGTACAATGGTAATAACCTTTCCATCAACTCACCGCCATGAGTTTAAATTACGCCATAGTTATGTTTAATGCGGGTCCTTTGTCTAATAATAGAGTTGCGAGAGTTTCGTCTTAAGTACTTGTTTAACAAGTAGAGTCACTTTCTACATAAACCTGAACTTTAGACGGACAAGTCGATCGACTGTCATGCTGTAATGCTGATTTAAAATCACTCGGTTTAAAATTATTAAGAAATTTTATACTAAGAAATATGTTAAAGAGTTATCCTACTTAATAGGTGCGGGTTGCGTGTTTTCATTTGAAAATAGAATGTTAAATTAAAGCACACAACAGTTTTTTTAAATGCAATTAAATTGGTTTAAATTTTTCATTATAATTATAAATATTAAAAATTATAATTATAATTATAAATATTAAAAATTATAATTATAATTATAAATATTAAAAATTAATATTTATAATTATAATGAAATTTATTAATTGAGGCCAGTCGTGGCGCAGCGGCACGAAGTGTGACTGTAAAAATCGACTGGTTGTGGGTTTGATCCCCACTCGAGGAGATTGAAATATTTACTTAAATTTATATTTCCATTTCTTCGCTCTGGTGTCGAGTTTAAGCGCGGCGTTGAGTTCTGCCACTCAACACGCAATGCGTCCAGAGTTCGGCAGAAAGTGGAGAACGGAGTGTCTTAACATTAGGTTCCCTCTGCCTACCCTGCTGTGTGCGGGATTCATCGTGAAGCTGATTTTATACGAAATTAAGACCCCAAGCACGAAGATTCAAAGGTTTAAATACATTTTTTTACTTAATTTTATTTACAACATTTTTAAATGATATATTTAAAAGTTTAAGGGAGAGAACAATTAATAATCACCTCAAGGATTATTAAGTAATCAAAATTATATATTAAAAAAAATATTTTAATTGTATAGAAAAGCATTGTAATAATTAAATGCAATACATTTTAAAAAGAAGCATCTAAAATAATTTACGCCTTTAAAAATAAGAGAGACTGTCAAACAGGCTCCGTAACTTCATTTTTCTCCGGCTCAAGTTTTAATATTCATGACCAGCGCCGCAATTTAGACAAGCTTCAAGAATTTTGTTGACAAAAAGGACTTTCAATTTATGCTTTGTAAAGATGCTAAAGATCAAATTTTATATCTTTAAAAAAAATGTTTCTTAAATTGTTTATTTTTTCTTTAAAGATATGTACTTATAGCTTTAATTATTTGTTTATCTTTGTACGCTTTTCTCGCTAGCGCGAAAGACAGATAGGTTAAAAATACACAGAAGTGACATCGAATGCTGGAATTTATAAGTATTACAGTATAATAGAAAAAGACTCATACTTTTGTCTTTTGAATATTTCTTGATGTTTGAATTAATATATACTAAAAAAAAATAATCATTATTTAATAATTAATTTAGGTTACAAAATTACATTGGAAAATATCGTTCTAGTATTTTTTTAAATTGTACTAAGAGATAAATTACCGCTGGCGTGACATAATTACGCACAATAACATCTTTAAAAACTTGTTAGTAATTTTGTATTGTAACGAGCGTCACCAGTTGAACTTTAAAGGGATTCATAAGTAAGTTAGTATAGGTATAAAAGCTTATGTAACTAAAAATATATGGATTACGCCTTGACATTTAAATTTTAATGTAAATAAACTTTACCACAAATGTTTTAATATCACTTTAAACAAACTTTACTATATTTTAAAGTGTTATGTTTTGTAAATCTTAAGGAAATTAATAATTTTCTTAAGATCAATCAAAATGCATAGTTTGCATAAGCATGATTTTTATCTTTGCTTGTCATGTGTAAAGTATTGAAAAAATTATAAGCCCTGAAATTGGAGACTTTACATATTGCTAAAAGAAATTCTATAAAAATCTATCTATCACCGCGTGGCAGTTAACATTCAATAAGCTAACTCATAGGAAATTTTTGTATATAATATAAGAAAGATATCAGATTTGTAGAATTGTTGTATTATTTTCTACACCTCAAAATACTCTGTCAGTCAAATCAAATGTCAAAAGCGGAAGGTGAATTTCAATAATTTCAATGTTTCTAGATCTTCACTAAAAAATAAAATTATGATAGAATTATTTTGAAAATAAACCTAAAAACTATATTTGAAAATTTAAAATTTTTATAACTCCAGCATTGGGCAGAAAAATTAAACGGAACGGACGGGGAACGGAATTGTTTTAATGGGAACGGAGTGTCTTAACATTAGGTTCCCAGTTTCCCTCTACCTATTCTGCCATGTGGTACTGGTCAGATTAATTTTCTTCTTTATAATTGTTAAAATTAATTAATACTTAGACATTATACATTTAATTCACCACTAAACAATGGTAGGCTGATAGAGAATTCTAACCAAGCGAGGCATTACAAGGCCGGTATAGTAACAATAAATACATAATGTTTGCATTCTTCCTGCCTTCACCAGTCCGCCTTGAACGCGGTTCAAATAGCTCTCGCTAGAATTCTAGGATTGTCGAATTATATCTACATCATATCTATATCTATTCTATTCTATTTGAAAATGTTATATACAAGTATATATTTTTTTTTTAGTTTCACGCTGTACTAACACTAATATATATTTTTTTCAATATACGCATGTAGCTGGGTAGGCAGAGAGAACTTAGTGTTAAGACACTCCATTCTCCACCTTCTGCCGAATCCTTGAGGCATTATGTGTTGAATGGCAGAACTCAACACCAGAGCGAAGAAATATTTCACTTCTTGGAGTGGGATATAAATATAATATACCTACATAAAATCAAATAATTGTATAAATGCTATGAAGTCAATGATCATTCAGAAAATATTTTTTTAATTAACGAAAATGGAACGAAAATTAATAGAGCATGCAATTTTAATTGATACAACATATATAATATTTTTTATTAAATAATAGATATAGGCATATCACATATGATTTTTTTTAATATTTAAACAATCGATCGTTCGAGCGATCTTAAATCTTAATCAGGTGTGAAGGACTTGGCACTGAGATAAGGACGTGACCGCTTAGCTGGAGGAGGATTCCTAGCGTTAAGAATATAAAAATGGAATATCAATTTTCCATTTTAAACCTAATTTCGGCCAAAAAGAAAACGTATAAAAATCTGAACGTAGCGGGATTTGAACCCGCACCTCTTTGCAAATTTTTCACCGCTTGGAGCATTCTATTGCCGCTTGGACTATTCAGATTCAAATTTACTAGAATACTCCATTCATATATGAATTGAATGATTGAATATTGGATGAATTTTGACATAGAACTTACAAATATTATGCAAAATAATTATAAAAATAGCACATGATATTATTTCTTATGCACTTCAACTTAATTTTATAACAGTTTCACTTTAAATTTATAAAATATTATTTATTTTTAGAGTTCAGTTACCTTTTAAGGAAAAAAAAGAATCATTATAAGATTCATTCACTTTGTCATCTGTCTGTCTGTAAGAAGAGCCTTTATCTAAGGAACGCTTAGATAGATATCAAGTTGAAAATTCAAACCATATAATCAAATCTGCAGTCCCATAATTTCTTAAAAAAATCGCATTTCTTTATTTACTTCATAAAATACGATATGTGGTAAAACCCTAAAAAATAATAATCTTAAAAGGGGTGCAAAATTTGGTATTAAAGCTGCTAGTTCAAGTGAGGTATCTGATGAAAGGTCTCTAAGCTAAGCTTGAATATTAGAAAACGCTCAAGACCTCTAATTTTGTAAGGAACCCTCGGTGGGCGACTCCCGTTTGTTCTATAATTATATGGCTATTTTCCTCGCCAACGAATAATTAAAGACCGAGCCCCCGGCCTAAAAGTTTATCTTGCTGCAGGCTCTACATTAATACAACATTGAGAATATTACCGGAAACCTTGTAATTGAAATTCGTAGATCTCCCATTTCCTTTAACTAATTAATAATAAATAGAATATTCATATATTAAATTATTAATATAAGTAATTTTTGCATGGAACGTATAAATATTAGGGAAAATAATTTTAAAAAATACTACATGACATTATTTACTATGCACTTCAACTTTATTTTATAATCGTTTCATTTAACTTTATGAAACATTGTTAATTTTTTTATAATTATATGCCTGATTTCCTCTCCAACGAATAATTAAAGACCCTACCCTCTGCCTAAAGGTATATCTTGCTGCAGAGTCTACATTAAAAAAACATTGAAAATGTTACCGGAAACCTTGTAATTTGAAATTCAGAAATCTGCCATTTCCTTTAACTAATTTGTAATAAATAGAATATGGATGTATCAACTGCTTAAATTTTTCGATTATTACACAACATTCCTAAATTAAATACAAAAACATAATAAAGGTATCGCAGGAGCAAAAGAAACACGCCTGGTTCTGGATTCAATCTCCACTCGCGAAAATGAAATATTTATTAAAATTTTATATATTTTTCGCTATGATGTCGAGGCAAAGCGCGGTGTCGAATTCCGCCACTCAAAACCCAATGCTTCCAGAATACGACGGAAAATAGGCAACACTAGGTTCCCCTACCCTACCCTGCTGTGTGCGATATACAGCGTGAAGCTGATAAGATAATAAAGGACAAAATCTTACCGTCTCCTCATATCTTGGATTAGAAATATTAGAATTTTCCAAATAAATGGAATGTTAAGCACATAAAGCCTTTCCATTACTACAATAGCGTTTAAGCGCAGACTAGATAGATACTCACTAAAAGAAACACCTAAGAAATGTATTGAAATACTGCCTTATATGCAGTGTCACTTTACTTATTATGTTGTATTTTTGTAGTACATTGTGTGTATTTTGTAATTCCTTACTATGCATGTTTCGTTTATACTACACGAGTATAGTCTTGCGTAACGTAGCATATTTATTTAAAAAAAATAAATTAAATCAGCTTCACGCTGTATCCCGCATACAGCAGCGTAGGCAGGGGGAACCTAGTGTTAAGATACTCCGTTCCCCACTTTCTGCCGAAATCTGGAGGTATTGCGTGTTGAGTGGCAGAACTCAACGCCGCGCTTTGCCTCGACACCAGGGCGAAGAAATGGAAATATAAATTTAAGTAAATATTTCATCTCTTCGAGTGGGGATCGAACCCACAACCAATCGGTTTTACAGTCACACTTTGTGCCACTGCGCCACGATTGGCCTCGCGTATTGTATTATAGTAACGTATTTTAGCCTATTTAATTGTATGGGACATTTTTTCTTCTTGTTTGGAAGACAGTGACACAATTCTCTATCACTTTTTTTACTTTGACAACTAGCAATGAATGCTGGGCCAATCTCTGGTACTCATCTCTTGTCTCTCTAACTGTAGGAGACGCCTGACCAAATCCGTGATATAACTCGAAATCTTCTCGGTCATTGATCATATAAAGGTCATCTAACGACTTATTTTACAAGTACTGCATAGCTTAAAGTTTCCTGTTGGCTCTTCAGGGAAAATACTTTTGGGCAGCAGTAAGTGGTCATCTGTTATTGAAGCAGAAACCATAGACGATGACACACATCACACTTAAGTCTGAATGGATTGTTGACAAACGTCGTATTGAAACATACTCTAGTTGCTGCCCAATATTTCTACATAATCGACGATTGAATACAATATATGCCTAGCGATTTCATCAGTTACTTCCATATTTTCAACCGCCCCAGCTGCAGATGTACTGGTACACTTCTACGTTCCTGGTACTGCTTCATTCGGTGCACCGCGCGCGTTGCTTTTCTGTTCTCGTTTATTGTAATAATTTCTTTGATTCTTTAGCTATCCGATGGTATAAATTTATTTTGGATGTAGAAAATAGTTTCGAAACTACAAGGCCAAACTGTATCCCCCGATATTGTTATCATTAAGTTTTTTGTATTGCCCCGTATGGTAGTAAATTTATATACACATTCACGTCAATATTTCCATATAAAACACAAAAAATATAATAATAGTATGACTTACACACTAATATGACAGAAATTCGTAACTTTGAATGGTATTCCCGAAACACTTTCTTTAAAAAAAATGTAAATGTAAAACATGTTAGCTGTAATATACTAATATGTCGTAAATATTAGTGACATAAGCCTAGTATTATACATACATATACATTTATATTCTTAGTTACAGTCAAAGACATACCTCTACTTTGGACAAGGTGAACATTTAATACCGAAAATTTTACTAACACTGTAACTTCACGCTCCATCTTACACGCCTCTCTAAGAATATAACTCAACCAGTTTATATATAAGACTTTTTTTTAACATATCTATGTTAAAAATACGATTTTTTTGTAACATTGGAATTTAAAAATATTTACAATTTTTGTTCTACTTAAGAATTTACTAGAAGAAAAGATAATTTGTATAACGATCATTAATAAAACTTTTCTTTGCTAACGATGTTGTAATATAATATTTAATTTGTTTATGTTTAAAACAATTATATTGAGATAAGAATAAGATAAACATGGAAAAATCAAGAAATATTTTTTTTGTTTATTTGCTAAACTTGCGTTTTTTCTATAAAAACTATTAAAAGAAGCAACAGCGAAAATTTCTTATTTCTAATACATTTTTAAATTTCATGATGATGTCCATATAATCAACATAGCTTTTATTATCTATAATTAAAATATTTGCGTTAAATGATTTATTCGCGGGCATTATGTATTTCCCTTTTTAATCTATGCAGCCGTTGAACGTAGTAGATTTATGCAACCCAACCCAATCTACATATCATTAAAAATACATTAAAATACACTTGCAAATAGCTAAGTTGAAATACTAGCCTAAAATGTGCCTTTTTAATTACTTAGAAAATTGTAAAGGATTCTTTTGTGTTATTATATTTTTTATTGTTAGGCGTTTGTGTAAATTTTTGAGAACTAGTTTTTTGTAATTATGTTATACAGATGTAGATGTTAACAACAATATATGTTTTAAATATAAATAATATAAAATCATTTCATTATATCAATTAAGCCCTTTATTTTACCGACGAATATCAAACAGGTTTCATAGAAGATGTTGTAAATCTTTAGCTAAATAACAACATCCTTTTACTTAACTAGGGACTGCCATTATTGTGAACTAAAAATTGCATTGCTCGTCAAAATAAAATCTATATGACTTTAAGAAACAAACACATATGTACTAAAAGTATATCATATACTTAATTTAAAGAGAAAGAAAAATACTTGTATAGAAAACGTATAAAAATTTTAACGTAGCGGGACTCGAACCCGTGAACTAAACCCGCCTCCTACGTAGCGTACGTAGCGGGTTCTGGTAAGTTCGAGAATAACACTTTAAAAATGTTAAAAATAATAATATGGTCTGTAATATGATTACAATATAAAACGCTTTTGAGAGTACGCTTTTGGGAATACCTAAAATAAAATAAATGTCACTTTTTTCATAAGGAAATATACAAGTAATATATTTTAGGCAAGTTGAATTTAACATTAATTGGAAATTCATTCAAATTGTCCAGCGGGCCGTAATTTAGACACCACTAAGCTAGACTATTGGCTCTTAATTCGTACTCGGACTCCATTCCGCATTCCTGTAGTGAGTGGTTTGCTAATGTCGGACCACTTTGTAGGGTACAGCTTTACGATTTACCTCTAAGCGTATTTTATGAATAAAACTAGTTAACTAAATAAATTTGCAACGAAATTTCGTTTTATTTTTTTTTAATTGAAATGAAAATTTAATTAAATTTTCATTTCAATTTATGCTCGAATCAAGAAGTTCACTCTATTTTCAGAAAATTCAAATAATTTCCTCTTTTAGCGTATTTTATATATAAATATTATACAGATATAAATATTACGATTCAGAAAAAAAAACTTAACTAAGTACTTACTACTCGTACTATTACTATCGTAAATATCTAAGTGATTTCATCAATCAGGTGGTGGTGCTATAACGTGTTATACTTAATTATAATAAATAATTATAATACAATTACGTTTCTATTGATAATTATATGAAATATAAAACTGTAAGCTTTCCATTGAGAAATGTATATAATAGATAACCTTCACGCTGTATCTTACACACAGCTGGATGAACAGAGGGAACCTAGTGCTAAGACATTCCGCTTCCCACTTTACGCCGAATTCTGGACTCTGTTGAGTGGCGGAATTCAACGTCGCACTTTGCCTCGACACCAAAGTGAATGAAAATCGAACCCACAACCTATCGCGTTTATCGTCACACGTACAACCAGACTGGCCTCATCTATATCATAGAGATTCACCATTATTATACGAATCTATTTAATAATTACTTACAGAGTAAAATTTATTTATAAATGCAGATTAAAAATTAAATATGGTCGTCGCACATTAAAACCTTTTAATTTCATACTACATAATTGTAGGAGGAATAATAAAAACATATCTCTATTATATTGTTTCTGGGGCAAATGTGAATTGTTTTTATGAAAGTAATATCTTTTAGTAGGTTCGCTAAACAACAATATGTATATTTTATATGTATAATTATGGTAGAGAGGATAAATGTATTATTTATTAATTTAATTTTTTTTTAGTTTTTCAAGCACTAAAGAAGAAGCTTTATTATTTATTTTATTCAAATCTGAATATAAAAAATTTCACAAAACATCTTTCCTTTTAATTTTATTTTTTTAATGTCAAATCGAAACACTATATATTTTTAAGTTATAGCAATTTAAATTTAATAAAATAATCGTGATCGATATCAAATTTAAATAATAAATTTAAAATAACTATTTATATTTATTAACTTGATCTGAATCGTGTTCACAAATTAAGGTCACTTGCGCGAATAGTGTGTTGTCATACATCAGTATTTATAATTTTAAGGTGACCTTTCAAATGCTGCTTCCTAAATACGAGTACGACGATGAAATTAGAGTTTCTGTTGAAATATTTTTAATTATATTAATAAATAAGGTAATAAGGTAATTGAGTAAGATGGAAGAAATGGTTTATTTTTAAAATATCCTATAAAAATACTGAACTTTACAAATATATTATCAAAATTTTGTGTGTTTTTTTTTTGTATCAGGTCGAAGCTCTTAGCTAATTGAAATACGTGTTTAAGTCCTAAGTAATATTAAAATATGCATTAATTAACAATTCAGTAAAAAACATGAATCGTGGGAAAATTTTGTTCTTGTTGAATACATTAAAACATTTTATTTGACTCTCTAGTCAATTAGATTAAGCTTAGAATAGAGACTAAAATATTAAAAATAAAAACGTAAAATTATCTACCACTCTTTGGGAACTAGTCAAAATTGTTAATAATTATGTATATATATGTATATATAAAATATGAAATTAAACTCCATATAAAAATTATTTAATTTAAAATTGTTTTAAAATATTTTTTTACTATTGGAACTTGTTACTACAAAGAGTTGTATAGAACTGTTTGACATATGCACAACATAATGGCATATATGCTAAAACAAAACAATACTGTTTTCACAGTTGTTGAAGTTTTCCGTCAAGTGGTGTTTTGTTTTTCAAATATACAACTCACCGACTTCAACAGGGAAGTTGAAACAATTTTAATATGAAACTTGGCTAAAATTGGAGCATTCTCTAATTAACAAAACCATTGTTGGATATGTATTTCAAAACTATTGTAATTAATATAAATCCCAATTATTACAAGTATATCTAAATATAGGCCAGTCGTGGCGCAAAGGCACAAAGTGTGACTGTAAAACCGACTGGTTGTGGGTTCGATCCCCACTCGAAGAGATGAAATATTTACTTAAATTTATATTTCCATTACTTCGCTCTGATGTCAAGGCAAAGCGCGGCGTTGAGTTTTGCCACTCAACATGCAATGCCTCCAGAATTCGGCAGACAGTGGGGAACGGATTGTCTTAACACTAGGTGCCCTCTGCCCTACAATGCTGGTGCGGGATACAGCGTGAAGCTGATTTTTTTTATATCTAAATATATGCCGTGAAAAAATTGTAGAAGTAAAAATAAATTTTCGTTTTTTTTTTCAGATTAAATACAATCATATTTTTTTTCTGTCAGTGGTACATCTGGCAACTCATAAAAATAGGTCTAATCATATCATCGAAAAAACAATGGCCGCATACAGCCTTTCCGTGGTTTAGATTATCATGCACTGCATCGAAGCGCCTCAAGGAATGCTATTGTTTCGAATAATGACTGAATATAAATGGACATTACTTTCTTCCTATTGTATTCACTAAAAGAGTTTGCGGCCCATAAAATCTATTAATAAACATAGTTAATATTGCCGCCATTATCAAACAAGCAAGTTATAAACTCATAAAAGTCATAGCTAGCTACAGTACGATAAAAAACAAATCAAAATACGTACGGCCGCTGTTTTAGTTGATATCTCTGACGCATCGTGGCCTATAACAGTTGATTTTTAATCACTATACTAATAAATGTAATCACCAAAGTTCGTATCACGTAAGCCACACTAGCATTGCAAGTGAGATCATCAAGTACTATGGCGAACGGTCATTAAAAAAAAACTATGTTTAAAAAAAAATGCACAAATCGCACGGAAATTATGAGGTTACACCATACGATGTTATTAAGCATTACCGCAAAACGTGTACCAGTCGGTCGGTGGGGCGTGCGACTGCGGGCTAGGCGGCGGCGCACGCGCAGCTCTGTGCCAACATTAGCGGGCCGTATCAGACGCAAGAACAGTGCAATCAATTTATGCAAATTACGGGACGGGATGGCACTGGACACGGATAAATTGGCTATCAAGAGCTGGAGTGGTGGGGTGTATGGATGTCCTGTGGATATGTGAAATATAATATCCTAGTCGTACACACTTATAATTCATGAGGAGGCTCCTTTTCGATAGCAGATGTTCGTATATAAATTAAAGTAATTACATTTATAATTTCAGATATAACTTAAAAGCTCTTAGAAATATTATTTGATACAATTTGAAATAAATATAGCTAAGAGCTCTTTGCCTCGACACCACAACGAAGAAATGGAAATATTAAAAATTTAATTTTCTCGAGTGGAAATCGAACTCACAATCTGTTGCTTACAGTCACATGCTAGTGCCACTGCGCCACGACTAGCCTAGTTAAAAATGCATATGCATGCATGCAAATGCATGCATATTAAAATTATTAAAATAAACCTTTTACAAACGCACATTTTAATCTAACGCACATTTAATTCTGAGCGTGAGGTAACTTGTATTATTTACCGTAAGCCGTTACACTTTTCCATCTGGTCCGAATTTTGGAACATTGCGAAGTATCTATTGACCTCTGTAAAAGAAATGATTTCGTACAAACTAGAGCACTGTCACAACACGTCAGTCTTTGATCTGCCGTCACGTTCCGCTGCTCTTGTCTGTCATTACCTGGTGTTTGGTCCACCTGCTATGTTATAAGCTTGTGTAATGCACGTATTTTAGTTTGAATTTTTGACGTAATCGATATGTGGGCCTGTTTATTTTATATTATATAATTAGTTCGTTGCAACTGTTTTAAAAAATATGGGTGATATATTTAGAATATGCGTTTTTTTATTATTTCGTATTAAGTATCATAATAAAATGGAGAGATATAAGCCTAACGTGGTGTAGGTGCACCAGCGTGCAACTGTTAACGCGTCACGTTGTGGGTTCGATTCTCGCTCGAGAAAATAAATTATTTCTTTGAGTTGATTCGATGAGCAGCGTTAAGTTACATGCGCCATTCAACACGCAATGTTTCCAGAATTTGATGGAAAGTGGGGAACTTAACACTCAGGGTTTCAAGGTTCTATCTGCCTACCTGCTATGTACGGGATTTACAGTATAAAACTAAAAGAAATGTAGAGACAAGACATACAATTAGTAAGTAATACGTATATATTTTAAAATAGCAAATAAAGTTATAGCACATAGAGACCTCTGTTAAACACAGAGATTCTTGTATAATTATAATATTTAGTTATATATGTATAAACGATCTTAACGAACATCGATACTTGTCGTCAAGTTTGCACTCTATCGCAGTTAGTTGCTGTAGGGTCACAAACAAGTTTCGTTGATGTTGTATAACTAGATAATAACGTATTTCAATAACCAGTCTCTCCGTTGCACTATTCTATTCATTGGTTTACAAAATATGCAATACTATATTAATAATAATAATATATTAAAAATGTTTTTTTAATAAGTTTTATTACATTCTCCTACGAGAGGAGAATGGAAAAAAGAATTTTTCTTTTTCAAATTTTTTTTATAATTTTAAAAACAAAGTTTTTATTTTATATTATAGTCTTACTTATTTAATTATACTATTTATTATGATATTATTATAGCCAATTTACAAGAATATTCTAATAAAATTATTATATCTATTCGGTGAATCGCAAGTGAAAGAGACAGACAACTGAGAGAAAGGTGCCAATGAAAGTGTTTTCGAATGTATTGCTGATACCGCAATAGTCCTAATAACAAATAATAGGTTTATATGCAGAGTTACTAACTAAAATAAACTTTTTATATACTATACGACGATTGTGGGTTCAAGTCCCACTTGGGGATAAAATATTTATTATTTTAATTTCTTCTGTAACGAAGTGCAGCGTATCAAAAAATATTTCTGCACAAAAAATGGTATTTTTTTGTATGTATTTTGTCAAGAGTCATAATTTCTATACAAAAATATTAATTAATTTATTTTCAGCTTTACTATAAAAATAGATCTATGTATAATTAAGATCTAGTTAACTTATCAGTGCTGACCTTATTTTTTATCGCATTTCAATATTCACACGCAACATGTATAATTAAGAATTTATAGTCTTAGGTACAATTTTGTCTAATTTTTATCGACCCAATAACTTCAGTACCACGATTTTTTTATACATTTTTTTAAATTTTGATTTTGAGTAAATTAAAAATAGTAAAAAAATGTGCCAAAAAATATCATCCTATCCTAAAATAATATAAAAAGTCCTGTCTAAAGTCGATTTTATAATATTTCCAAATAATTATAATGTACTTATTATAAATTCATGAAATCATTAAATTCATTATAATAAGCATTATGTCATCATTTATTATGATATATCAAATTTACAAAACTTTAACTGCGAAATAATCCAGTTGTAGTAAAATATGACATAAAATTTAGTAATCATATTTTAACTGCAATATTTTACAAGATGGAATTCCTATTTAAAACTTCTATGGTATTTTTAATTCATATACGATATTATTTATAATAATATCATCTTATTTCACCTTAATATATTAATACTTTATAATTAAACTTAGGTCCCTATAACTTCACATGCAAGAAAATGTGTTCATAATGTAATAAACAGTTGACACTCTCTCATAGCCATGGAAGTGAAACTATATAACCCCAGGTTAGGTGGAAAGTTTGTAATACGTACAAATTACTCCATCCTCCGGGCGATGACCTCCACAATTGCATAGAAACTTTTCAATACATTATTATGCCTTTAAGATATATTTAGAAATTGTACATTATATTTATGTATTTATTATTCAAATCTAGAACCCCGCTTTATACAATCAATAAGTATCGTTTTAATAATTTTCTTTAATAATTAAAAAACTCTAGTTATCGAAGATAATTTTCTAATAAAAGTTCATTAGATTCACCTGATAACTAATCTACCAACCGTAAATCAACAAAACAAAAATTTACTATGCTTAAATTTAAAATATAAGATATATCTAAACGAATTCCAAACTCCATTTTGAAATCTAAAAAAATATACCCATTCTTAGGTAAAATGAAAAAAAAATACGCTTTTTCTTTTCAAATTGCGACATAAAAAAGTTTAACTGAGTTATTTTCATACACAGCCCCTATCTACTACTGGTCCTTTGGTTACCCACATCAACGTGATTTTCCGCCTGTCCTACCCTTCCGTATGCCGCGGCCATTTCCTTCTGCGACTGATAGAAGCTCTTATACAAGAGACTATCTTTTTCACTATAAATTAGTTTTTTTAGTAAAAATAATGAGATATTTTTATAGCAAAAGTTTGTCCTTTATTAAATAAAATATTACCTTTTACTGGCTAAAACAAAATACCAATAAGAAGCAAATGCTTTGAAAATGTTTTTGCAGCGGCACGAAGTGTGACTGTAAAACCGACTGGTTGTGGGTTCGAGGAGATGAAATATTTACTTGAAATGTATATTTCCATTTCTTCGCTCTGGTGTCTAGGTTAAGCGCGGCGTTGAGTTCTGCCACTCAACACACAATGCCTCCAGAATTTAACAGAAAGTGAGGAACGAAGTGTCTTAACACTAGGTTCCCTCTGCCTACCCTGCTGTGTGCGGGATACAGCGTGAAGCTGATTTTATTTTGACACTATGATTTATCTATTAACGTACGTACGTTTAAATTAACAAAATTATAAATAAGGAATATAAAGTCCGTCACTTAAAAAAAAGTCTTTTTATATTAATAAGGTAGGTTTATCTCATAAAACAGGACTTTACATACATACAATATGATTATGTATTAGGTTCTAAATATATTTATTACGAGCTCCGTCAAATATCCTTGAACACCTTTAGTTTCGTCTGAACCGTCGCATTTTCATATATTCAGACGCCATTGTCAGCATTTCAAGATGTGAATATTGAAAATGGTGGAAATATTCGCTTACACGATTCATGTTATTTCCACTTGAGTCGACTTTAGGATCACAATTGTAAGACTTATTGTCGGGAAGTGAGAAAATATTTTATATAAAAAATAAACTTTTACTTCAAATTAAGAGGACAAAAATCATCCAGATCAGTTTATTGCCAGTAAAAACTAAATTTTTTTTAAGTGGATCATACTACTATCAAAAAGGCAAAAGGCAAAAGGTATCGAACCATTATCATAAGAAAAAAAACGAAATGACATTCCGAATAACCCAATATATTCAGTTTCTTCGCAGTAATTTATTTTCGTTTATAGTAATATCCGACCTAGCCTCTACATACTATAACATGTTGCAACTAATCCAGTAACTCAAGGTGATCAACACATTTTGGATAGTAAGTAGGTAGGTACTATTGAGAATATTCATATATTTAAAAAAAATATTTAGTGTATATCAAAATTATTTAAAAAAGGGAACATTTTTCTCGTATTTACGAGAAAAAAATACATGAAACAAATCGATAAAAACTTTTATCCATGTCGACTAATATTTAAACTATTATTTAATTAAAATTCCAGCAAAGAAAACATTGTCAAAAATGCAAAAGTCAATTTTAAGCAATACCTTATTCCGTATGTACTGTTAGTGTTTTTTTAATTCATGGAATATTGGATACCTAATTGATCTCCTAAAGTGATTAGTTACTGGTATGGAAACATTAACGTAGTATGTAGATTTAAATTAGGTCTCAACTTTAACATAAATACAATTTAATTTAAATCGTGGCGCAATTAAAACTAACTTACCCGACATCGTATATGACATGACGTGCTCATGGCATGAAGTCTTTCAAATAAAAGTGGAAAATATGATAACCTAGAAAAATCCTATATCTTCGTAAGTAATACTTAAATATTTACTATCAATTATTTAACTGTGTAACACACATATCAACTGTGTCAAAGAATAGATTTAGGCACGCTTAATAGAAGTAGGATCCTGAGTGGGTGTCGAAGATATACGTTTATTTTATTATAAGGATGCCCAGATTAAATCAAGGCCTGGAACAGTGACAGATGGCTATCTTAATATTATAAGTGGTTGAAGAAGAGCTTTTTATACGTAGGTACGTACGTATGTATTTCTAGTGAACTACTGTTTAAGTGTATCATGATGTTTGTTTTTTTTTAATTCTTTTCTATACATTTCTCCGATTATGCACTCAAAGATAGCTTATAAACCAAATCTTTGCAGTGATTTTTCGTTTACAAAATTTTATGAAATTGCACGGAATTGGCGAATTTTAAGTCTTTCCCGCTTAGTCGAGGTTTGCTCGATATTTCTCCTCGAAATCATATATAGACTACGAAAACGTTTAAATTTTTGTAGAAATTAATAAAGTAATCTAGTATTAACGTTTTGATTATTAAATTATTTTCTTATAGTTTAAAGCACATTCGGTACAACCAATGATATGTTGAAAGTGATCAATAGGATATGAGCTAGTGGAGGGCCTTCGCTCACATGCAATATCCCCTTTACGATTTACAGTAAATGAAACCATATTGTTACAATATTATTTGTTTTTATCACATCTATTATATGAGAAATAGATTAAAATCATAGTAAATAATTATCTAATGCAGAAATTCGTAATTTTTTTATGTCGTATATCACCACCACCAACGTAATAAGTTTAAGCAAGTTTTTTTTTAAATTACGTCCAGTTAAAAGTTATATAAACATTAGTAATCATACACATTATGTTGGTATGTCTTAATTATAAAGAATTATACGTTTTATAAATAAAAATTAAAAGTAAGTACAAATTGTTACATAATGAAATTATGTTAATAAAAATAGAGAACATCGTGTATTACATAACGTATAGGTACCCTACTACTTTACATAATTTAGAAATTTAAATATAAAATTTATGGATCTTCATATTAACAATAGGTGAAAGTTTTATTTTGCTATGGAGAAAAATGCTTACTATTATTCAGTTGTCGTGAGTAATATACTTTGTAATGTTGCCAAACAAAAGTAAAATTTGTGAGACAAAAACTTATATTTTTTTATAATAACATAAAAAATATACATAGCTATAATAATGATAATATTATTTTTTCAAACATTAGGTATGATTTTATACATTATAAAAAATGGACAAGTGCGAGTAGGGCTCGCCCACCGAGGGTTCCATACAAAAATTGGAGATCTCGAGCTGTTTCTGAAATTTAAGCTAAGCTTAGCCAGGGCCCTTTTATCTGATAGCTTACTTGAACTAGCGGCTTTAATACCCTTTTAGGGTTATTATTTTCTAGATTTCACCACAAATGTATAGTTTTCAGATTTTTCCTGGACTAGTAATACCTGTAAATCCTAGCTGCTTGCTAAGAATTATCGAAATACGCGTTTTTTGTGATATAAACGGCTATATTTTTTTTTAAGGAAATGTAGAAATAATTTCTTTTTTCAGTAAATCTGAATGTACAGTTTGAATTTCACCTCAATATCTCCAAGCGTTCCTGAGATAAAAGCTCTCAACAGACAGACAGGCGGAAGGACAACAAAGTGATCTTATAAGGTTTCTTTTTTTCTTAAGACGTAAGGAACTCTAAAAAGACTATCAGGTATAAATTACCGTTAATTATATATTGTGTCGTTTTAATATTTATATTAACAATCTTATAGAAAAACCAGTTTCCTAGAAATTATCTGTACGAAGGAAGTCAAGAAATATGAGTGCAGAGCATCCGTTCGACTTTACCGTACGTTCTAAAAAATAAACTCGAATCTCTTGAAAAACATTTGTCTTTTTATTATTTAATTAAAGCTCATATAAGTTTTTTTATTAAAGTAGTCACAAGTTCTTTTGAAATACTATTTTAAGATTTTAAGACGAAAGTATACTATCCAAGTTTCCGATTAAACTCTGTGGATCGTTTAAACTGCAACGTTATGCAAAATATAAGTCCACTTTAATCCTGCTACAGACTGGAAAAGAGGTCAAGCATAGTTTAAGACGCCTCCGCACAAAGTTCTCTGTATTGCCTAACTGAGAAATCTTATTAAACAAACTTATTTTATTTCACGAGAGTTTTATAATAAATATTATTTATTTATTAATAATGAGATATTAAAAATACGTTACAGGTCGTGCAAAGTGGAGTATATTAAGCAGAAAGGCACACCCTGACAACATATGCAGGGATTATTGCGAGGAGGAAGAAGAAGAAGAATGAGAATATTTTTTATTTTTAATTAAAAATGACAACTTAATGGGTGAAATAAAAATAAAAGCAAACTTGTTACGATAATTTACTGCGACAAGACTATAAATTTTAACATTGCGATATTTGAAAATCCACACAGCTGGCCACTTTTTGTTATTAAACTGCTTAAATCGATTTCCATCTTTTTTTTGCAGGATATTAATAAATATTATTTAATGAGTTATCTTTAATTCATTTAAATAAAAAAAATCAGAAGCACCTCTAGATACATAATACGCGTTAAATTACGTTACGAGAATAAATTAAACGAGAGTACACATTGTCCCTTATAAATCCTTAATAAATGAAATCATCGATATATTTACGGATGCATCGATGAACGTAAATAATTACGTTGTATAACATTACATAACGGCATCCAGTTACGATCGCGGCATTGTTTTCAATGTCTTGGTATGTAGAGCATATAGGCATGTAGAGTATAATCATTTTGTACTATATATCAATAATTAAAGCCTCTGTTATATTTCTTTTTTTTTTCGAAAAAGGAATATAATGTCAGTTACTTAGCTACCTAGGCATGTAGGAATAGGGTGGGGCGGGTGGTCTCTTACCACAGCAGAGTAGTCAGGTCCCACTCCAGATATTTTACTAACAAAAAATTTTAAAAAAATCAGCTTCACACTGTATCCCGCACACAACAGGGTACGCAGAGAGGACCTAGTGTTAAGACACTCCTTTCCCCACTTTCTGCCCAATTCTGGAGGCAACCAGTCGGTTTTACAGTCACATTTCGTGCCGCTGCGCTACGACTGGTCTGAACAAAAAAATTGTCTCGAAAATTTAAAAAACAAACAACGTTCACACAAAAATATTTGTTCTTTGAACAGAATAAAGTCCAAGACTACGAATTATCTCTAGATACGCCCTTGTACCTAGGGAAATATTTCGTAGATAATATAATAAGTTTCGTAGGTACTTATAATGGCGGATAATCCGTCAAGTGCATAAGCCGGCCCAACCCGTTCCGCTCTCATCGCTCTCAATTCGCAACTGGATCTCGACAAGTTTTTTTTTATAAACAAGCAATTTCTTTCACGCAAAAACGGTTCTATGACACTAATCTAACTACACGTCTGAGGTGTTAATAAAAGTAACTGGAAAGAAAGTCAACGAGCTCTATATTCGATCCGATTTGGTAAATATATACTTAATTGGTCTTATCAACCTAAAAATGTTTATTTCAAAAATTCCAAAATATATTTCTTTACACGTTTTAATATATATTTTAAAATGAATATAATTATTGAAATTTGACGTAACTAATATCTGACAAATATCATTAATACTTATTTTGATTATTATTAAAAAAATATAATAAGAATATATAAACTCTACTTTACAGTAGAAAAAAAGGGAGAGAAACTTACGAATTAGAAAATTTTTAAATAAAATTTTATAAAGAATACTACATTTAATATTAATAAATTAATAATTAATTACAAGCATTAACGCTAAGAAAATCTTATTAGCAAGTAAACTAAATATTACGTTAACATTTTCTACCAAGTTTAATTAACTATCACTTGAAAGCTTCGTAAGTTCGATGCAACAAGAAGTTATTAAAAGTACGAGTTAATTAATTCAGAGTATGAAACTTTTACTTTAAACCTAAGCAATACAAGAATGAAGTTGAAAAGCAAACTTTATTTTTCTATAAAATTAAAAAACAGATTTTCCAAGTATTAAATGTTTTTTTAATAAGATCAGTCAAGTTTCTAATTATCGTTTTTATATTATAGGTTCTCGAAATTTCGCGTTAAAGCATATGTCAAAAATAATATTTTAATTATTAATTTTTCATATATATAATTGTATATTGTATAATTCACAAATTAACCTTTTATATTTTACTAAAAGAAAAAAAATGTTTAAGTGCTTAAATATAAGCAGATACAGCTATGCTACATTATATATTCTTGATATTATCATATAAAGCTATCTCTATATATTATTTAAAACATTATAAAAATCATATAAAAGTGTAAGTGTAAAAGTTGAGGCCAGTCGTGGCGCAGCGGCATGAAGTGTGATTGTAAAATCCACTGGTTGTGGGTTCGATCCCCACTCGAGGAGATGAAATATTTACTTAAATTTATATTTTTCATTTCTTTGCTCTTTGCTTTGCGGCGTTGAGTTCTGCCACTTAACACGCAATGCTACCAGAATTCGGCAGAAAGTGGGGAACGTAGTGTTTTAACATTAGGTTCCTTCTGCCTACCGTGCTGTGTGCGGGATACAGCGTGAAGCAGATTTATATAAAAGTAAGTTTTATAAAGTTATTACATTCAATTTAAAATATTCAACCACAGTCGATATTGTTGCGATCTCATGTGTCCCGTGCGCGAGCGCAACATTAAACGGCATCAATTTTATCCCATTTCCTGAGAGACTAGCTCCCTGCGACTGAGACCCACTACAAATTATATTCAATATAGCTCTTGGAGGTCATATCTCCATGTTCACAAACAGCAATTTATTCTCCTAAAATCCTAATAATTTCATATTCTGATATACAATAAGCGATATAACGGGTTATCATCTAAATAAATAAGTAAAAAATAATTTATTTTGTTAATAATAGTCATTAACTGTTAAAGTAACGGATATCCTTGTAATATGATCATGTTCAATTACTACAATGAAATTTTTACACGTAATTGGGGACTCTACTGACGTCCGCTATGTTAGAATTCCACACTCATCAAATATAATCAATCTAAAGACCAAAACTGGCTTCGCTTTTAATAAAGAAACTGTCGAGTAATTCTTCTCTCGTTCGTATTTGGATACTTTTGAAAATATCCAGTTTTTAAATAAGTTTTTATATACATATCCCATTCTAATACATATTCTTAATGTTTTTTTTTCATTTATTAGTATATTTTATTTTAATTACATTTAAATTTATTCAAATAATATTAATTTAAATAAGATAATGTGTACTAAATTTAACAACATTAGTTAAACTGTTTTTAATTTATGCAAACAAGCTAAGTAAATAATATACGAAAAGTATGTTACAAGATAAAAAGTAGTAGGATTTTTCTTTATTATTTCTTATCAAAATATTAAACATAAATAATTTTTAAAAAATGGTTAACTTTTGCAACACTAAACATTGTAAATAATTACATCTGTTATATACAAAGATTATGTAAAATAAAACTTACGTTTGGCTTTTACGTGTCATTTTCTTTGTAAGTAAAATTCACAAACAAACAAATCACTGGTTACGGTTCAATTAGTTATAAAAATAAAATAAAATTACACAAAACACAAAACGCCAGTCGATTGTGAAAAAAAGTGTTCGAAATTAGAAATCTGGCGGCAATCACATGAGCATGTTTCCCTCCTCGATCGCGTAACCACTATCCGAGATCTCGACTCGAGTCGAAACGGACTCGATATGCGCCCTACTTCAACTCTACACATCGGCTGTGCGACAGAGACAGCATATATATTTTTATTGCAATTACATGTAAAAAGTATTTAATTACATTTATGTAGTTTTTAGGAAAGTATTTTATTAAATAATATAAATTATTAACAAATTAAAATTTTAAGTAATATGTAACGTATGTAAAATGTATAATTTTATTTATTTAAACATATTGTGCTGCAGCGCCATCTATGGGAACCTATCAAAACTAGCACATTTAATCCTTGAGCTGACATTGATTTTGATATGTAGTAATGTGAAGTAAAAAACTAGAGGGCGCTTTAGAAATATCTATCTATACAAATTTATTCAATAAAATTATTTAAAATACATTAGAAATTACCGATAAGAGTATATATATTCTTATTAATTTGATTGAGTACCTGAAATTAACTATAGAAACATCGTATCATGTTTTTACTCTAAAGGAACGTAATAAAATATATAAATAATTTATATACACAGATAGGCTACTTACATTTTAATCTTTTTCCCTTCAGCCTGGGAGATGGTGGCAGGAGGTGGCGGCAAATCGTCCATTGGCACCTCCTCATTGGGCGGAGAAGGCGGTGACTTGTCGAACTCCGCAATCGGCGCCAGTTCAGGCATAGGAGATACGGAATTGCTATCCATCGCAGACAACTTTATAGGAGACACTTTGCTTGCTTAGGAAACTTCTGGAACCCCCGGAACTACCGGAGGGCAAACACTATCTATATACAGTTATCAAAAATTCAAACACTCAAGTCCACACGTTAATACAAAGTTTAGGCAACAAATATCGTTTCTGTCGTGAAAATCAAGATTATACGAGATATTACGACTTCAAGTTTCGAGATTAACTCCTAACTTTGAACAAAGTTGGGAACCTGGAAGTAATTCTATTTATTTACGGTTCTTTCAAAGAGTGCTCGTTTCAGCTTCCATCTCATAAAATATAGAATAGCGTTATATGACAAATATTTATTAATTATAACTTATAAGCTGAAAATTCTACTAATGTATAGTATTGATTTGCGTCAGTCTTTGCTAAAGGCTACAAGATGGTCTAGTATACTCGATGGTCACTTGGTCGTTGGTCGTCGTTGCGAGTATATACGCGACATTTTTCGTAAACAGAAAACTTTTTCTGTGTGATTTTGTGTGCATATTTGTGTGATTCAGAAAAAAAATTACTAATATGTTTAGATTTTTTTTGTTGTACATTTCTAACAACATTATACATATATTTATATAAATATAAAACATATGTTTTGAATAAAATAGCTCTAACTATTAATTTAATTATTTGTTCTTTATATCATTCATTATTTCATTTCATAGTGATATGGGGGCGTAATGGAGACGACGGGGCACGACATATATTTTTTACTTCAATCCCTAACAAAAACTGAATTATAGGAACGAGAGCAAGTTAAATGAAAAGAAAAACTCAAAAAAACCAGGACTTTAAAAAGCTAATTCTGACGTTGAAAACATAGAGGTGATTACATTATATGGGTAAATAATACTTATTTGCATATGCAGCATGTGCAAGTATTGTTAACGACAAAATATAGAGAAAATCCAACATAGTTCTTCCCAAAATTGGCTACCCCGTACTCCACTTACCCTGAGGAACGATAGAGTTTTCATAAGGATAAGTTAATATTAAAATTAAAAATATCTGATTAGTTATTTCAACAATATCAATGCCAAATTAAACTTTAATAATTAACAAATAAGTTGTTATTTGTTTTAATATATTTATATGTATAACCATTTTTTTGCTTATTTCTTTTTTGACCTTAACGTCTCTGTCATGAAACTCCCCTCCCTACATGTTAATATATCTACCTATAGGCACTCTGTATGAAACGTAATTAAATAACTTAAATGATGGCTAGTCGTGGCGCAGCGGCACTAAGTGTGACTGTAAAACCGACTGGTTGTGGGTTCGATTCCCACTCGAGGAGATGAAATATTTACTTAAAATTTATATTTCCATTTCTACGCTCTGGTGTCGAGGCTAAGCGCGGCGTTGAGTTCTGCCACTCAACACGCAATGCCTGCAGAATTCGGCAGAAAGTGGGAAACGGAGTGTCTTAACACTAGGTTCCCTCTGCCTACCCTGCTGTGTGCAGGATACAGCGTGAAGCTGAAATGATGAAAAGAATTCTACTACACAGTCTTCGCAATGCACCTACAAATATTATAATCGATAGAGACATGGAAGGACAATGACCAACAACCCTATGATTATCTTTCGTTTGACAACATCAAGGGTCGTCAACGTCACACTACATGCCCCCACTGTTTACACCATTACGTTACCAGAAAAAAAATAATTTTAAATGTATGTAGCTTCACGACGATAAATGTTTAAGCTAGATAGTACGAAATATTATTGACATGCATTATTTGAGGCAGTCGTGGCGCAGGGTCATAAGAGTGCGACTGTAACGAGACGATTGGGGTTCCCTCCACTCGGGAGAATGTATTACTAATTATTAATAGTTTCATTTCTTCGCTCCGGCACCAAGGCAAAAAAGTACCGCAATAAAAAAAATCCGCCTCGAAAAATTTGGCGGAAAGTGGTGAACGGAGAGCCTTAACCTAGCCAAAGCCTAGGTTCCCCCTACGTAAATCTAGAATACATTTCGTATATAGGTACGTTGTAGGTACTTATTAATTCAGGGAAAGGGAAACCATGTTGATATCTACGTATCAGATTACTTTCACATCATTTACGTCTTCAACCCATGTCATTCACCACAAAGCCTCCTAACAGGAGAACCCAAAAGTACAACGAATAAGAAATCAAGGGCTTAGAGCGAGCGTGAATAAAGATTGAAGTCGATTTTAAGTGGAATTAGCAGAGAAACCGCTGAGTCCAGTAAGTCCTTGTCGTGCCACTAACAAGATAACAAGTAGCGAACTGACTAGAGTAATTTGAAAAGCGGCCATTAGGTTGGCTAAATGATTAAGAATTAGAGACGAATTTTGTAGTCCGGTTGGATTTGGAAAACATGGCGACTATTTTTTAGTTTCTATTGTAATAAATAAACAATTTAACTATATTAAAGTTTTAATATATGTCTCGTTAATCTAGCTGTTTATTAGCTATAATATTTAAAATTATGTAATTATTGTATGGTGTGCCTCTAATAGGATATTTAATTTAATGCTACCCCGCACACTGCAGGGTAGTCAGAGGGAACCTAGTGTTAAGACACTCCGTTCCCCACTTTCTGCCGAATTCTGTAGGCATTGCGTGTTGAGTGACAGAACTCAACGCCGCGCTTGTCCTCGATACCAGAGCGAAGAAATGGAAATATAAATTTAAGTAAATATTTCATCTCCTCGAGAGGGGTTCAAACCCACAACCAATCGGTTTTACAGTCACACTTTGTGCACCTGCGCCACGACTCGCCTCATTGATTTGATTGATTTTATTTAAAAAAATATTATTGTATTACTATACCTACACGTTGCTAATAAAACAAGGTACCAATTTGTCTAAAATAAATAAAATAAAGAAATATATTAAATACATTATTTGTTGTGTTCAAACGACAGTTGCTATTTATTTCCCCTTTGGGAAGGAGTGTAACCGCACTTTAAACAAGAGTAAAACAAATGATCGAGCCACCGGGGACAAAGCTGACGTCGAAACTTTTACAAATATATAAGACTAAATCTTTTCAATATAAAGTGTACAATATAAAATATAGTAAAGAAATATTAAATTTATTTAGCTTCACACTGTATCGTGCACATAACAGATTAGTAGACTCTTATTAAGACACTCCGTTCCCATTAAGACACTCCGTTCTCCACTTTTCGCTGAGTTCTTGATGCATTGGGTGTTGAATGACGGAACTCAACGCCGCGCTTGTCTTGCCACCAGAGCGAGGAAGTCAATATATTTAATATTTCATTACCTCGAGTAGAAATTAAATTCACAACCTGTCGCCCTGATAAATGAGTACACTAAGTAATTTTAATATTGTGTATTGTATATTTAGCATTAGCGCTCACCAGTTTTCCCTTTTTAAAAGACTAAGTTAAGGAGAAGACGACTTTCGACGAAAAATCCATCGGTAAGCAAAACATTATACTTACACTTTACTAATAATTTACCAAAATCTTTTACAACCATGTACAAATAAATTCAAATAACAATATTAATCGACTACTTCTTTAACAATAAAAAAAATCCATCTTCGTATTACATCAGCAAATGACTGTTACTTCATTCTAAGCCTCATACAATGGAGAAATATCAAGTCAATCTAAAACAACTTAACCAAGAAATCTACAGAATTACGCACACATTAGGAGTAACTTGCCGTAAAGGAAACAAAGGAAATGAGAAAAGCGTTTTATACCAATATTGTTAGAAATTCCAACTAGAAATTACTACTAGAAATTACAACTAGAAATTACAACTAGAAATTACTTCTAGAAATTACTACTAGAAATTACAACTAGAAGTTACAACTAAGACATGTCTAATTTGACTAACGCCCGCGGCCAGAATAATTTGCAGCGCTCCAAGTTCCAACGAATGTGAAACGTGATACGAAACCAATATATCCAATGAAAGTGATACTTGGTCGAGAGCCCTTGTACTCGTAGCGTAGCTGGGACACAACGACAGCTATAAATAAGTAGTTACTTAAGGCTAGCCCTGAAATGTTCTTAGGATATGTTTAGAAATATAGGAATGGAGGCAGAAAAATATTGGGTTTCTTCAATAAATGTTGCTCGAGTGCCTACCATACGTTGAATATTAACATTTCTCTGAACTAAGGCCAGTCATGACGCAGGCGCACTAGCGTGTGACTAAAACGCGACAGGTTGTGAGTTCAATTCTCACCGCAAATCTCTGGTGTCAAAGCAAAACGCGGCGTTTAGTTCCATTACTCAACACGCCATGGCTCTAGAAATTGGCGAAAATTGGGGTGTCTTCACACTATTCTCTCTGCCTACTCTGCTATGAGCTGGATACTGTGTGAACCTAAAAAAAGTAATCACTAATATATATATATATATATATATATGAGCTTAAATTACATTATACTGAAAAACCATAAACTATATAAATTTCACATAAAAAAGTAACATTTTAAAATATTTTACCAAGAGACATTTCCATTTTAAAAATGGGTCGAGACAAGATATGAAAGTCTGTTTTTACGGAGTGTCGTACGAAGCCCCGGATAATAAATAAACGCTATATTGTAACCCTTAGTGCACTTGAAATAAAGAATATAATGTAAGAAGTGAACACTGGTAACTGTGGCCGCACAGGTACCGAAAGACTGCAGCAAAGAGGCCTCGGGACTGTTAGAAAATGAGGTCGACTTGAATAGGTTCCATTGCCAGAGATAAATATACATTAAGATATTAATATTGCACTTTTATATTTTTGCACCCCTACGATTTTTTTTAATCTGATAATATAATATATATATCGTCTTCATTATTTAATGTGTCGTGATTCATTTGGATTAATCGATTTACTATGACTTCACCTGTATTCCGCACATGGCAGGGTATAGTGAGAGAAGGCAGGAATCTAGTGTTAATACACTCTGTTCTCCACTTTCCAATAAAAATTCGAAGCATTGTGTGTGCGTGCGTAGTGGACTTCAACGCCGGGCTTTTTTTGCTTTGGTGCCTAATAATAGCTCATTTCCTCGAGTGGGGATTGAAGTCACAACCGTCGCGTTACAATCACACACTTGGGCCCACGCGCCACGACGGCCTTAACTATTACTAACTTTAGAAACGGTTACTATGACTAAAATCAGCTTCACGCTGTATCCCGCACACAGCAGGATAGGCAGAGGGAACCTAGTGTTAAGACACTCCGTTCCCCACTTTCTGCCGAATTCTGGAGGCATTGCGTGTTGAGTGGCAGAACTCAACGCCGCACTTAACCTCGACACCAGAGCAAAGAAATCAAAATATAAATGTAAATAAATATTTTATTTCCTCGAGTGGAGATCGAACCCACAACCAGTCGATTTTACAGTCACACTGTGCCCCTGCGCCACAACCGGCCTCAACGTTACTATGACTAACTTTATATTATAAATGTAAAAAATACCTACATAGATAAAATGTAAAAATTGTAAAAGAAAGAGAAATAAGTAGTAATTCCAGCTATACTACAATACAATATTATCCTAAAATAAATCTATAAATTAATTTACGATAGTCTTCGTAAATATCAACGACTAATTGAATGGGTGAGAGCATCTGTGAATAATATAGATCAAGGCTACCATAACGAAATATTATATTATAAACCACCAAATGTCATCCGGGTAACGCTACTATATGATAGAAACATCTGTTGAAGTAATATACTGTGATTTCACATTGAATTAACATTCCCAAATTTAAATCTACCGAATTAGTCATTAGATATTAAATATAGTTACATATGTCACATTCTTTTTCAAGTCACTCGTGGCGAAGCGGCACAAGCGAGCGACTGAAACGAGACAAGTTGTGGATTCGAATCCCACTCGAGTAAATGAATATTTGATATTCTCATTGCCTTGCTCTAATATTGAGGCAAAGCGCGGCGTTTCGGTCTTGCATTCAACACGCAATGTCTCTAGAAATCGGCCGAAAGTGGGAACGGGAGTATCTTAATGGGAACGAAGTATATTAACACTAGGTTCCCTCTGTCTACCTTACTAAGAGCGGAATACACGCTAAAGAAAATTCACGCTGTATCCCGCATATAATTGGGTAGGAAGAAGCAGCCTAATGTTAAAATCCACCACTCCACACGAAATAATATTCCAATTGTTACACAAATAAAATTTTGTGTCAAATAAAACACAAATATTACTTTTAAAAATAAAGAATAACCCTCCCAATGTAAAACACAAATGACTATACTGATGATTACTGTACATATCTTCCTGGTATCTTTCAATTTGATCTTGTATCTTTCAGGAAACTATTCACTGTTATATTAAGCTTTAGTTACGAATTATATAAGAAGAATAAAAGAAAATACCAAAAAATATATGACGCTCATATTATACAGCAATTAATTACAATATCTACTAAAACTCTCGGATTCACATCATTCATCAGATCGTGATAAATGATCCACAGGTTACCACCTCACACGCTAAACGACTGAAACCGTGAGAAATTAAGTAAAGACCCGACAAACAATCCACATTAGAGCTATCACAATGTCTGACATTACTCACATGTGGCCAGAACAACTTAAAACAGTCGTATTACCCGTCATCCTGCTCTTTAAAACAGTTCCCGGGGCCGGTGTGCCACGTGATTATACAGCTTGTGTCTGTGGACATAGAGGCAATTATTGACTGCGGTGACGCGAGGAAGAGGACAATTTGATATGGCCTCAAATCATTCCGCTGCAATGGGGAAGGCTATCCTACGTGGCTAGATCCGGGCCACCTAACTCAGATGTTTATGCAACACATCGGCATCTGTTATGCCTAGCTGACTCCAGCTTCACGGACACTTGTTCTTGTAAAAGTATTTGAATGAAAAGTAAAACCTAAAGTATATATATATGATAAATTTATTTTCTATAGGGAATGTTGACGTTTAGATTATATAGTATTTATTATCTTTAGCTTTTAGAACAGTGAATGTAGTGGCATTTTAATGTTACAACAATTTACTTTCAATTCAAAATTGATATACAGCCAGAGGCATAGTATAAGTTTACTTTAGTATCGCTCGTTTAATATTTAAAATAGATTATAATAATATGTTTTAACATTATCTGATTTAAAGAGCAAATACGACGGCAATTAAGTTTTTGACGACGTTAATAAAAATCAAGACGGAACTAACATCTTTTTATCTGCTTTGCTATTATTAAATAAATGAATATAATGAGGCCAGTCATGGCGCAGTGGTACGAATGTGTGACTGTAAACGCGATTGATTGTGGTTTCGATCCCTAGTTGAAGAAATATTTATTTAAATTTATATTTTCATATCTTCGCCCTGGTGTCGACGCAAAGCGGGGCGTTGAGTTCCACCATTCAACACGCAATACCTCCAGAATTCGGTGGAAAATAGGAAACAGAGAGTCTTAACACTAAGTTTCCCCTGCCTATCCTGCTTTGTGCGGGATACAGCGTGAAAAAAAAGAATATAGGACTTGAACTTTAGTCTCTACAGTATTTGAAGTTAGTGTTATCCATTATTTGAATATCAAAATTAAACGATATTAAAGTATATGGGTACGTAAATAAATGAATATAGGTATTTAATATAATCTGCACTGTTAATTTATATAACGAATTATTCATTACTTGATATACTTAAGTAGGTCCGATTTATTAAACTCTAGGAACAGATGGGTACATTAAAAAGTTCCGGCAACAAGAAATACGAGACAATCCCTACAGAATACTTAATAACAGCAGAAAAAATACTCACGGGATTTGAACAATGAAACACTATTATATAATGCATATTATTATCTACATATTTATAATAATAAATAGTTCTATTAACTGTCTGTGTTTCATTTTCTATTTGAAATAATTGGAAAATAAATCTGATATTTTTTTAATTAAAACAACTATAGATTATATCTGTAGAGTACCTACCTATATATTTGAATTTTAAGATCATTTACCCCTTATTGTTTTAAAAAATATAGACTTTTTTATTAATTTATAATTATACATCGCATAATATTATAAAATCAGGCTTTATACCTAATACTTATATCATTAAATGTGTGCTATAGATACAAAAAAACTCTTTTTGTATCTATAGCAAACAAAAAATTTAAAGCTAAACACTACGTGCTGTATTCGCGCCCTAATTCACGTGAAATATATTTTTAATTTGTCCTTTTTTTTATTGTAATCCACAGAAGAAGTCAACTAACCGAAGACGGTGACAAAACGGTTCTTACCACAAACTATTAACAAGGCGTGCACGGAAGTACCGAGCCCGTCTCATTAGTCCCGGAAAAATGACACTCCTGTAACGTGACACATCCTCCGTGACGCTGCGAAATTACTTTTTACCAACCCCAAACCCCAAATTTGACAGGTGACATGTAAAATACAAGTTTCTTAATCAACAGGGAATTCATTTTATTAGCGTTTCGTTGACATTGTGGTAATAATATTATGTAATTAACGAGAATATCCCATGACGATCAAAAATAATTAATTTAATTCAAGTTAATTATTTGTTACTGTGTGTTTATATTAAATAATCAAGTTAATTTTGTTTAATACGGAATTTGAACCTGTAATCGCCACGGGATCGTGAGCGTAATATCTAATGTCGATAACACCAAACACGAGAAGTTTATACTAACAATAAAATGATTACATTTTATTACATTCTTAAGTAAATAAAAAAAACCGATGTTTATTATACTCTATTAAATATTGTAGCCATCTGCTATAAAAACGGTCCACGATGTAGAACCGCTCTAAAATGGGTTATTACATTCTCAAACACCGTGAGGGTAAACATCAAAAAGGTAAAGGACTTGAGATCCTCTCGCTTATTTTCCCCTGAAAGCTGCTAACGACGTCTAATTTAATTTGCTTATCCAAAAGTATATTTTCTAACCAAGTGTTTACCGCATAAATTTGTTTGGCGACATCGATTAGGGAGCGTGAAGCGATACTTGTTTAAATTATACCGTGATTGTTCTTGGCTTGTTTCACTTTTGTTCATTTTTAATATATCAGAAGCTGTAACATTCTTTCTTTCATGCCTCTAGAATACGGCAGAAAGTGGGGAACGGAGTGTCTTAACACTAGGTTCCCTCTGCCCACCCTGCTGTGTGCGGGATATACCGTGAAGCTAATTTTTTTTTTGTAACATTCTATATGCAATTTACTTATTTTTTTCAAATTTTAATTTTATAAATAATAAATAGAATAATAGAGAAATTTAAAATCTATTTAATTATTTTAAACCTTGCAATTCCGTAAAATATTTTCTTTACTATATTAAAATGAAAAAATGTAATAGTTTATAATTTAAAAAATATGAATAACAATTAAATAATTGAAAAAAAACGAGCACCGTGTAGGAAATAAAAAAAATATATAATATAAAAATTTACCTACCACTTTATTTTTATTACATTTTGAAAATAATATACAAATATCATATAGCAACTGTATAAATATTAAGTTTGGTACCTATATCAAAAATTCAAGTTATTATTACAGTCGGGGCCCCGCACGTACATTAAATGGAACCAATGTAAATATTTATGAAAAATCCGTTAGTATGGTTTCTTTATGGCGGTCCGGCCCTGTTTGTGTGATGTAACGGGGGTAGCCCGCCCGGACGAAAATGTAATTTTGAGAGGAGGTATTACTTTGTTTTATGGTTTTCTTTGTAAGGTATTAAGTTCTAACGATTGTTAATTTAAACAACTTTAACAGTGAAAGTTAAAGTTTAGGAAAACTTAAACTTAAGTGTTGTTTTAAGATTACAAACGTTTAATATTTATATTCATTGTTTAATTATAGATACCAAAATAATGCCTGTCTTTTTCTTTAAAGTATACCAATTTATTAACTAAATCGAGAATTTTTCTTATATTAGGCATAGAGTTATAATGCAAAACCGGAAAATTTCTCAGCCAGCCACGTCAATTAATTATGTTTAACGTAATTGCAAACGGATGTAGATTCTGAAAAGATTCTTAAATTTCAGCTTTAGGCTTAATGGAACTTAGTTAGTGTCTTTCGGGATGAGTGCTTACTTATGTGGATATGTGTGCGCACTGCCTGTAGTTCATAATCCCGATAAGAGAGGTAACGTATTCCAGTAAGCGCCAGTGTTATGTCAATGCGCGGCACCACCTATCGTTTTTTAATAATATGCTTCAAATACTTTCTGATCGAAATCGAAACATTTAGGACTTTCAAAAAATTTTGCTATTTGCGAAATTGTAATCAATTGGCTAATAAGTCAATTAATATTAATAAAACATGTATTCTTATGGAGCGTACATGTATTCCTATGGAGAGTTGTGAGCGTAATTCTTAATTAAGCTTAGTAATATCAGTACTTCGGATACGGTGGAAATAAGTTTGAATTTTGGATTCTCGGGGTGTGCTCGGGTAAGTGAACGCATTACAATTACACAACGCTGATTACAAACCATTGTATATAAATGGAACAAGAAACTAAATTTGTTAAAACTGCTTATAAAAACAACAAAAAAACTGCTTTTAGTTTTAGTTTCCTTTAGAATTGGATATAGTAAACTAAAAAGTTTGATCACTCGGATTAGTTTAAATTGTATTTAAAGAAATATTGATTATTTTTAGGTAATATAAGTAGAAGAATTAAATTAAAATTAAATTTTATTATACAAAGTATTCACTTACTTAAATACCAATATGAAATTATAGTCTTAAATATTGAAGATTTCTACTTTTGGAAGAAGTGAGACAGTATAAGCTTACTAAGCTCCTCAATTAAAATATTTTATAAAGATTTTATACAAGAGCCCTAAAACGGATATTACGAAAAAGAAAACAAGTCACGTTATTATCGATAAAAGTAATGAATAATGAATAAAGACATATCGGTTATCATGTTTTGTATTTAGTAGGTGCAATAACAATAGTCGTTTAAAATATATATATATATATATATATATATATATATATATATATATATATATATATATATATATATATAAGAAAATATGACAAAAACATATAGTACGTCTAGACGTCAACCAGACTAAACAATCTATTAGGATCAAGCAGGAAGTACAAACAGCTATAAATTTACATATAGGTATTTTTATATACACCGTAGCATTTGAAGATGACACATATATATTTGTTATACCAGCTTCAGAAGGAACCTAGCGTTAATACACTCCGTTTCCCACTTTCCGAATTCTGAAGGCATTGCGTGTTGATTGGCGAAACTCAACAAAACTACAAACTAAAAAAACTTTATCAAAACATTTTGATTGGTGATTAAAATTTCTATAATGCTTATATTACATAAAGAAATATATAAAATTTCTTAGAAATCCTAAAATCCTAAATCCTAATTAACTTTGCATTATTAGACGTGAACATCACAAAAAAAATTGCACACAATCAAATTATAACTCAACCAATAGGTTCCTATTCCACTAATAGAATATTAACACAGTAAAGCATTTCAGGATTCGTGTAGTTTAATTTACAATACATTTTCACAAAGCAAACGTACAACAATGGCCCGGTAATAAAGGAATAAAGCTATAATGAAACCTTACTCAAAATGGCCTCGTATTGAAAGAACATTTCAGCGTAGAGGGAACTAGGGCAAAGTGTGAGCGCAACGCCACGCTGGCATATATTGAAGCAAAAAAAGTCATTTAATTAGGCCTGCCGTGAAGCCTCGACTAACCTATTCTTGTATCCATTAAAATGTTTAATCCAGTTTATAAGCCCTTTATCTGTGTTTTAGCATGGGGTTAAGTTAATTTTTCTAATATTTAGGAAAAATTCTGAAAAGTGACTAAATAATTAACTAAGAGTTAAATGTTCACTATTATAATAAATATCAATAGTCACAATTGTAAGTAAGTATATCTGAGTATGTATGTTAAACAAAGATGAAAACATTTGTCTACATTGCTCTAATTCAATATGATTTCATCTTGTTATCTCATCTCAGCTACTAACTCTACAAATATAGACCTGCTAGTACTGTATTTTTGAAGTAATGTATTGTTCAAGTATCATATTTCGTCGTAATTTTGTAACAAATCGCTTACTTTGATTTGTTATTAAACAATTCAATAATAATGAAAATTTCCAGACTTATTTGGAGCATTGGAAATCTGCCAAAGTTTGAGGATATCGGATGCAACGTGCCGCCCCCAGCCATCTAACGTGAGAAACAGTCAAGAATATAAATTTGTGCAAAGTATAATAAAACTACAATAAAACGGTTGATATGCAGAAATGTCAGGTCAAGTAAAATATATCGCGATACTTATGTATTTTATGTTATTTAGGATAAAATTCTTCCTTTTTCATGTCATTAAAATTTTAAATGTTAGAGCCATAATCGCACGTTAGAGTATTTGTATTAAAGCAAGCTGTTTTACATTAGAATCCAGTCGAAAGCTAGGAAGGTATCTGCACCTACTTCCAGTTAAAAAGATAAAAAAAGTGTTTTTTGTTCTTTTATTACTTACACGATTAAACTCCTAAATACGTATCGGTATCAACATGTAAATGAAGAAAGAACATGTAAATGAAGAAAGAACAAAATCAAACAAGGTAGGGCTATTTTACAAGAAAGTAAGAGTGAATGGCCGGGCACAGTGCCAGTTTATGTCATTCACAAACTTCGTAGGCCAATTCAATACTTAAAATGGAAAATGGCTCTATAGAACCACTTACTACAGTGAGTTTCTGGCATGGGTCATTTTACATTTTAAATTCAGAACTTTAGAAATTATTAGTCTGGCACAAGCGTGTGACTGTAAACGCGACAGGATGTGGGTGTTCCCACTCAAGATTATGGAATATTTTTATTTCTTCGCCTTGTTGTCGAGGCAAAGCGCAGCGTTGAGTTGCGCCACTCAACTCACAATGCTTCCAATGCGGTGGAAAATGGAGAACGGAAGTGTCTTAATGAAATGAGCGGAGCATTCTAACAATAGATTCCTAGGTTTTAGTTTTGTTTTTTTTTATATTACATTTTATCATATAAATGTAATGCTATACTTTGAATTTGATGATTTTATTACATGGACTGTGTGCGGGATACAGCGTGAAGCTGATTTGATTTTAATTTCTCTATACAATGTAGATACACAAAAGTGTAAAGTTAAATAAATTTCAAATATTTTATAAAGATTGCAAAATATAGTAGCTACTGAGTGCGCGTGCGACGTGAAAGTGATACGCGTTGTGCATTATATGTCTTAGTTTATCAAGACCCGATACTGTGCAAATTAAAATTCTAGCAATACACTATATATCTACATCATTACTTCGTCGGTACTGCAAATTTATTGTTTTAAATTTTAATAGCTATTGAATTGATGGCGAAATATTTGATATAAGAAGTTTTTTTTCAGCTTCACGCTGTATCCTGCACGTAATAGGGTAGGCAGAGGGGACCTAATTTTAAGACACTCCGTCCTTAGCTCTCCGCCGAATTTTGGAGGCATTGCGTGTTGAGTGGTGGAACTCAACGGAACACTCTGCCTCAACACTAGAGTGAAGAAATAAAAATATAAATTTTAATAAATATTTCACACCTCGAGTGGGAATCGTACCCACAACCTCTCGCTTTTACAGTCACACTTTGTACCAATGCGCCACGACTGGCCTCTAAATAAATGGAAATTAAAATACCAAATATGTTTCAATAACACATTTCTTGTAATTGTTAAAGCTTTAGAATTTAAAGTTATATTATCAATCAAACAATCAAGGCATACCGAATATCGTAGAAAAATCTCTTATCAATATCTTCACAATGGTTAATAAGGCTTACTTTAACAGTATTATAATCTAAATAGGTCGTAAAGATTGATGAAAATAGTTCTATATGAAATAATTTTCATATAAATACTATGTTTCATTTGTGGAAAATATTTTTTTTCCCTTTGAATCCAGAGTATGTAGATGTCATTACTTTCTATTAAGTATTATAAATTCGTTCTTAAAATGTTATATAAAAGAAAATTAAATCCGAGTCACTCTGAGTCTCATATAGGCAGAGGAAACTTAGTGTTAAAATACTCTGTTCCCCATTTTCCGCCGAAAAATATTATATATTTTTTATATATCTACAACATATTCTATGGTAGAATTTAATTCGGGATTGCCGTCTGTATCGTACGGCTAGAGAGTGAATCCCGTGGCCTATTTGCTTGGAGGGCCCTCCTCCACACTCCTACTTGCACGGGAAACGTGGACTCATTAGCGTCGGTGTAACACGCGCCCTTTAATTAATCACGTTTAGATTGAACAAGATGTACCGGGGACATACTCGGCTCTATTGGTTTTTTTTATTAATATTTTTTTGATTTGATAAAAAAATATATGTTAACTTAAATAAATAAATTGCTTAAACGAAATGTGTAAAAAATTGATCGTGCTCTATTTCGATTATTAAAGAAACTGGATTATAAATAAGAAAACGACGGGAAAAAATAAAATTAAAAGCACTCAAAAATATGATATCAAAGTAAAATACCATAAAAAAAAACCATAAAAGAAAATATAGCACATACAATATGAACACAAAACTGAACAAATGAATAGTAGTCGAGCGCAGGCTATTACTTGCACCGCTTTATATGTCGAGTGGAGGGACAGGGATGCTGCGCGCCACAGCCTCCGTCACGGGCGTAGTACGAACAAAGCGTCCCACCCAAACCGCTTTTCCGTTCAAAAAAAAACTAACACAATAAATGAAACCCACACTGTATGGACGAGATGGAACGAGCACTTTATATTAAAAATCAATTTATAATATATTTATTAGGGATATAATTTTTTTTTTATGTGGAAGCGTACGTCGTACGTGTGAAGTCGACAGCGCGGTCCGCGGGATACTGGCAGCTTCCGAGCGAGGGGGGCGCGGGGCTGCGCGGACTACGGCTCCATTAAGGATCGTAGCACGTAGCTACGGCCGCCCGGCGAGGGAAGCTCCAACCTCAGATCCCGGGAACTATGTGACCGACGTCGCTTACTCAAGTCTGTGATTATTATTTGGACTTGTGATTAGAACTGGTCAACTGTAAGATGGAGTAACGCAGAAGAAGCTTTTCCGAAATTAAAATTTTCATTTTTTTAAAAAAGGCAAGGCAATTAAGATGAATTAAATATAATATTTATGCGCAATTATCATCTTAATATTATAAGACGAATAAAACTTACAATACTATAAGACGAATCTTGATTCCTTGTAATTTTCAAAGGCAAATCTTACCATTTTCAAGTCCCAAGTACTCTAAAATCACAGAGAAAAGTATACCATGTGGGTATATTGTTTAGATCCATATACTTGAAAATATTTACGAAAATACTGAAAAATATGTACTTTTATTTAAAATTTTGAATTTGTTAATGTATAAATTAAAAAAAATAAAAATGATATCTCTTTTTCCAATGTCGGACAGTCTTTTATAGTAGATTTATATATACATACATACATGTATGTGTATGTATATATAAATCTACTATAAAAGCTTTAAGCTTAACGTACTTTTTAAGTTCAATCGAAACACATTTTAGAAATGAAACTACGATACGAACTAGTTGTGTAGGTCAATTTCCCAGTGGAAAGTTGAAATGGGATCGTTAAGAGACTTCGGAAAGATAGTAAAAAAGTATTAAAAAAGTACTCCTATAGAAGTCTCAGAATTGGAGCAATTTTTTAAAATAAGTTCTTTGGAAACACTCTTTATTGATCAACCCACTATCTCTCAACATTCGGGTCACAATATTTATCCGAGTTTCTTTCAGGCCACTTTTAGTTCGTAGTTCTTGTAAAAATATAATATTACTCTACAATATCAGAGTCTAAAATCTGTAATCTATATAGAGTTTCATTTGTGATACATAAACATAGTTAGGACTGGATTTTAAAACGTAATTATCTGTACAGGGTGGAAGTGTCAACGCTCCTTTTACGGGAACAGCATATAGGGTAAAATGTTTTAAACCCATACCTAAAGAAATTAATCAGGATACCTCAACAGTTTAGACAGGTTTTTTTTTCATTTCACGATGTTTATTCCGTATACCTTTTACCTGTATTTCGTATATGTATTTAAAAAGTGAAAATCAATAATAATGATTAATGATAGACGCCACTGCTGACAAGGTGTTAGACAAACACATAGTAAAACAAACAGGCTTAGTAATTTGATAAAGTAGTAAGGTGTTGTAGCATTAGCTTGACACCGACTTCAAAGTTATAAAATCTTTTAAATTATTTTTGTTTAACAAAATCAAAGTACGGTTTTGTTTAAGTAAAATTATGTTTTACTTTTTATTTCGTTGTTTGAAGTCGTTTTTTTATTTTTTTAAATTAATTTATTTTACAATTTTAAGTGATGCGTAGGCCTTAAGAGGATACTTTTCAAACGAGTAGTGGTTGTACTATGTAAAACTTCAATCTTAATTAGGTATTATTTTTGTGCAAACTAACATTTTGGCATATTGAAAAGAATATATAAAAATATTCGGCCGAATTCCTCTCGTTATTTTGCAGTCGGTAGAACATTTTCTACGTTCTAGAACGTCTTCCTTTTTAAAAATGGTTGAAAAGAAATGCAACGATGAGGAATCTCACTTCTGACACCAATTTTAATACTGTTTTTCCTTGTAACTATTACAGTACAATTATATTTATTACCAAAAAAAAAAACAAACTTGTCAATTTCAAGTTTCACGAAATATCCTTGAAGTGTATCCTTTCAAATAAATAAAGAATCATCATCGGAATCGGTTGGCATGATATTGAGTTTTTCATCCATTTGTCGCGCACATACATAATCCAAATTTAAGATTTATGTGATTTTCTCGGAGATACCATTGTCAGAAATGAATTTTAAAAAAATGGGACCAAACGGGAAGCAGTACCTTTCAAATAAAAAAAAATCATCAAAATTAGTTCACCCTGTCAAAAGTTAAGTAAGAAACATAAAAAACAGCCGAATTGATAACCTCCTCTTCTTACAGAAGTCAGTTAAAAATAACTCTATTAGGAAGTAGCAATTTTGTCAGACAAAAATGTTAAAGTAGTTTTTTTGTGTTTTGATATTGTGTAAATTACTGTATGCACTTAAAAAACACAGTTATATGTATAGATATAATTTAAGTTTTTATTTTCAGCTTTACGCTAAAATAGCTAATATCCCGCTTATAGCAGAATATGCAGAGAGAATCTAGTGTTAAGATACTGCTTTTCCCACTTTTCACGCTATTTTCGAGCCGTATTGAGTGGCGGAACTTAACGCCACTCTTAGCCTTGTTACCAAAGCATGAATGAATGAAAACATTAATAAATCATAATTCATTTCCCCGAGTGGGAACTGCACCTACAACCGTCACGTTTAAAGTCACACGCTTGTGCCACTGCGCCATAACGGCCTTATTATAACTTAACTTCACGGTTTATCCCTAGCGGGATAGTCAGAGAGAACGGAGAGCCAAGCGCTACGATCTCTACATACCTCTTTCGCCTCGTCCACTGTCATCAACCTCTTCATACATGCCCTCCGTGGGATCCTCATGCTTTTTACGTGACCTTTCTGCAGTATCTTTGGTGCTGTGTTTTCGAAGGTCAACCGAAGTCTCCCCCTATCTTTCTTACCACTCACTTTTCCATCATAAATCTTTTTTGCTTCGCATTTTTTTGTCGCATTTTTACCTTTTTTGTAATAAAATTTTAAAACGTACCAAATTTCTTCGTCTCATACATTCATTTTGCTTGCTTGAAAAACCATTGAAAAATGGCGGGACCCAGTTGTTTTTTTATTTATTGCACATAATAAGGCCGTTGTGGCGCAGGTGCACAAGAGTGTGACCGTAACGCGACGGTTGTGCGTTCGAGCCCACTCGAGGGAATGAATTATTATTTAGTAATATCTTCATTTCTTCACTCTGGCACCAAGGCAACTTTTTATTTGCCCTTGCAATGTTACAACCATACCCCGTTGCGATTGAAACTTGCAGCAAGTGTATTGAGTTGCGTTACGGTCTTACGGGAATTCTTCATCATATTTTCCTAATCTACAACTTTTATAAATTAATAGAAAATGCCCAATTCAATGATATGCTTTGCGTTACGGTCTTACGGGAATGGGGAAACAGCCAGGCCAGTTTCAAAAATGATCTCAGACGGAGCGGTTTATATCTACGGCCCTAATATCATCACTGTTCAAAGAGAGGATTATTATTCATACCATCGTCATCATGTAGAGACTGCGGCCACGATGCTATCACATTAAATATAAATAAAACCATATCAGCTTTTGACAAAAAAATGACAATTTTAGGTATCTACAGTTAAGATTTTATACTTCTCATTTAATATTAAAGCTAATATAATAAAAAAAAAAGAAAATTCTTTGAATAGCTTTGACTCCAGCCAACCCTCAGTGTTAATACAACATTGCAAATACTATAAGAAATATAACAAAAAAAATATAAGATAAAATCTACTTATAAAAGTAATATGAATTAAGTTATTACGTGCTTTCTATTTCATATTATGCATCACGCAACGTACAAGTGAGAGAACTATATTTATTGCGAGACAACAATCGGTTACAACTGTTCCTACTATACTTACTATGTACTTCCTTTACTTATATGCTACTCTTATAGACGCTTACTTAAACAGATATATTTAATTTTTCTTTAAATATCTTAAAATATAAAATGAAATTTATATGTGAAGACGATACGTCTGCCTATAGTTGGGTTGTTTCCTCGGTTAAACATTACGTTAACCTTTTTAATCTATTAAAATAATTAAACATACGTCCATTTATTGATCTTTTAATCTTTCTCAGAAATCATATTAATATAAAATTAAATAAAATTTTTTTTTCTTATGTAAGTTTCTATTGAGCTTTGAATTGAAAAGTTTTGACATTCAAACGAATTTTTTTTTTAATTTAAAACCTTAAGTGTCTGAATACTCATTTGAAACTTTATAAATATAGATAATCACAAATAATTATGAAAACCATTTTTTTCGTGGTTTCTCCCATATTACATTTATAACGAGATTTACAATATATTAAGTAACATTTTTGTCATTATTGAAAACTGTATTATGAGTATATATAATAAAAATAGTTTTTGTATCCATATTGTATAATTTTTTTTATGGATTCTTTTTAATCATCTATTAACAGACATTATTAAACAGTTAAATCTTTGGCAAACATTATTAACCATAACATTTTTTTTTATTTAAAGTTAAGTAGTTAATACTAGTTTTTTTTTAACATAACATAATTTCATGCTTTTGTTGAATAGCTTTTTAAATTGAAAAAAATGGCCTTTTAAGTTTAATTTCAAACGGCGTTACACTCAAAGAAAATACAACTTCCAATAAAAATAAATTTATTCATTATAATTAATAAACATTTAAAACATGTCAATTGGTTTTCTTTTTATTATTTTTAAACTTCTTTGAAGGTCCTTCTGCTTTGTTAATATTAACTTTTTTATTATTTATTTGTCCAATTTGTTTCTTCTTTTTGTTTTTCTTGAGTTTCTTTGCTACTGTGAGAGCTACTTCTTCAGTCACTTTGACTTCATTTTTATTTATTATCTTAATTTGTTCACCTTTTTGTTTATTTTTCTTTTGGTTTTCCTTAGGACTATTCTGTAGGTTTTCACCTTTTTGTTTATTTTTCTTTTGGTTTTCCTTAGGACTATTCTGTAGGTTTTCACCTTTTTGTTTATTTTTCTTTTTGTTCTCCTTAGGACTATTCTGTAGGTTAGCACCACTTGTTTTTACTTTTACTTGACTAACATTTAATTCTACTATAGGTTTACTGTCTTTTACTGGGACTTGACTAATTTTGGCCTTATTTTGGGCGTTATCTTTATCTTTTGGTGAAGCACCTGGTTTCCCTTTTTTAGCATTTTCTTTTTTCTTCTCTGTATTTTTATCAACTTTATTTACAATTTTTTGTTGAACTTTATTAGATTGTTTATTTTCTTCTGCGTTACTACTGCCATTTTGTTTGTTTTGCACATCCGAATTATCTTTATTCTTTTTGTTTGCCTTCTTCTTTTTCTTATTAGGAACATTTGTTTGAACAGGAGGTGTAGATTTGGTTACCTCTGCATTGTCTTTTGATTTAACACTGAAAAAAATATTTGCTTTAATAAAAAAAATAATAATAATTTCTTTTAACTATTAAAATAAATGACATCACAAATCAAAAACAAATAAATAATATTTTACTTATCAAATTATCTTTTCTTATGAATTGACGACATTTTATAGTTAGGTTTAGTGATATATCAAAGTAGTTAAGATTTAAGGTAAAAAAATCGAGTTGTATAATTCCATTATTACTCTAAACTAACAACTTAAGCGCATCTTGTTCATGCTTTTCGTTATTTGACAGCCAAATTATACAGTCTTTACATAAATCGTAGCCTATGTATTATTCTGATGTATAAGCTACATTACTGTAGTTTCATATAAATCCGTTCAGTAGTTTTTACGTGAAAGTGAAGTGGGGGAACAAACATCCATACAAACTTCTACACAAACTTTTCAAATTTTATTGTAAGTAGGATAGTATACCTTGCCAGTAGTGTTGTCGGTTTAATTTTCTTCTTTTCTGGTTGTTTAGAATCTTCATCCTCTGCAGGTCTTTTCAGAGGACCTTTCGCTACGCTTGTTTCGTCTTCTGATGTAGCATCACCATTTTGTAGGGATTCTTCACCTTCTTTGATTTCTTCATCATCTTCATCTTTTACTGCTTCAGGCTGTCATAAAGTATTCATGAGTTTTATGTTGTATTTTATTATATTGTGGTATGCAGGAAATTTAGTGTTCAGACACTCTGTTTTCTGTTGTCTACCCAAATTAGAGACATTGCGTTTTGAGAAGCGGAATTTAACGCCACACTTCAATAATCTTACCAGAGCAGAGAAATGAAAATTAATTCACCGGAAAGGGGATTGAACCCACAATCATTTCGTTTACAACAGCTTTGAGCTATGAAAATATTATTAAAAATAAATAATTTAATTAACACATATAGAACAGTTAATATACTTACAATAACATTTGAGAATTTCTTTAATTTAGCTACAAAGAAACCATCCATATTGTGTGTATGAGGATAGAATCGTCTTGTCAATTTTAGGGATGGATGGAATCTGTGATGTCTGTACTTGACAAAGCCTTCTGTGCCAAAGTCCAATCCAGTTGGAACCAATTTGACATTTCTTCTCTTCAACGCATAGTTGACAACCCATTCATTCTCCTCTGGCAGGATAGAACAAGTTGAATAAACAATATAACCTCCTGTACTCGATTTCGCATTACAGCAGTCTATAGCAGACAGCAGCAACTGTCTTTGCAAATTGAAACATCTTTGAATATCCTTTTGATCCTTAGTTGTTTTTACACTTGGATCTTTGGCTATCACACCAGTACCAGTACAAGGCGCATCTAGCAATACTCTATCAAAGCCTTTAATAACATCTGGGAATTGTCGTCCATCATAGTTACTAATAATAGCATTAACAACACCCAATCTATGAAAATTACCCACGATTGCCTTTGTTCTCTCTTTATTGGCATCATTTGCGAATAGTGCACCAGTATTTTTCATAATGGCTGCAATATGAGATGCCTTGCCTCCGGGCGCCGCACACATGTCCAATATTCGTTCATTTTCTTGAGGCGCCAATGCCATAACTGGCAAGAAACTTGATGCTCCTTGCAAAATATAATGACCAGCCAAATATTCAGGAGTTGCACCAACAGGTACTGTAGAACTATACACTACAAGGCCAACTTTACTCCATTTGCCTACAGGATCTAAATTAACACCCCGATTGATTAGTGCTTGGGCCAAGTCTCGTCTCCTAGTCTTTAAACTGTTTGTCCTGATTGTCAAAGGACGAGCCACTTCACTCGCTTCTAAGAATTCTACCAATTCCTGCACTGGGAAAATTTGCATTAAAACTTCCATTAAGAAATCATTGTAACTGTAGTACATACATAAGTCTTTCAGAAGCAAATCTGTATATTCACATCTGGATCTACCCTCTTCCTTCAAACGACTAAAGTCACTTAGCACTGATACAACATCTTTGATTCTCTGATGAATATCTTGCAAGCTTGTAGGGTTCTCCAATTCTTCTTCAGTAGGGAAAGCAAACACATCTTGCTTAGCAATATTCAGTTGTAATTCTTCATCAGCTAACTTTTTATCTAATTTCTGCTTCTTTTTCAATTTAATGTTAGCTTTTTCTATGGGTAGCATGTCATCGTCTTCATTATCATCATCTTCTCCATCTTCACCTTTATCATCTTCACTTGAATCAGAATCGTAAATCATTTTGTTATCATTTTGTGCATGTTCCTCAGAGTCATCCTCTTGATCATTATCAGAATCTTGAAATAAGTCATCCAGTTTTCCCACCTACAATTTAAAAACAATTCTATTTCACAATGTCTACATTACTAGTGTAGCAGGGTAGGCAGATGTAACCACTCTGTTCCCCACTGTCTGCCCAATTTTCAAATATTGCTTGTTGAGAGGTGGAACTCGATTTGTCATGAAATTAATAGAAATGAAAGTAATTTATTCCTTCAAATAGGAATCGAAAAAACAATGGTCTCATTTACAATCAGAGAGTTTGTCTGTCAGTCTTTAAATTTTCACTGCTTTAGCATCAGTTATTTACTTTCTTCAGCTTCACAAAGAACCTAGTGTCAAGATACTCTATACACTATGTGCCCTTGTGTTCATGGTGGAACTCAACATTGTACTGTATCTTAACAAAGCAGGAAAATTAAAATATTTTAAGTTTGGATTAAACCCACAACAATTTTACAATGAGAACCTGTCTACTGTGATGTAATAGCCTATAGAACATCACATTCTTACTACTGTGGGCGCTGCAAATATCAATATTTTTATTAAATAAAATGAGGCTGACCTTATATAATTCATTTCCAGACTTGCCCTTAAGTTTTTCTTCCTCTGATTGATCTTCATCATTTGATGCTTCCTCCTCATTACTGGACATGTTTTCATCATTTGACATTTCTCCATCTTTGTCATTATCTTGGTCACTGTCACTATCAGAATTATATTCTTTGCCTTTAGCTTTAGTTTTCTGTTTGGGTTTTAGCCAATCTTTATTATCATCAGTGAAACCTAGAAAAAAATATATTAATTTTACGATTGTTTTTTTTTATTTTTATTTAAATTACTTTACATTTATTAAGCAGCAGCTACATTATATAAAAAAAAAACTTTGATCAACTATACACTAGATTAGAAATTACATACAAATATGGCTCTAAAATATGCCAAGAATTAATATAAGCAGAAATTCAAAATACACAGACTTATAAAATCATTTTAATAAAATCCCATCTTATTACAGTTAAGGTTTAGTTTCTATGTAATAAATATAAAAGAATTACTTAGCGATTTTAACGACAAAAAAAAATCTTAACTCTAATGATAATAATGTTTGAAATTGCTATTAACAATTTTTCATCTATATGTTTTTAAATTCCTTGACATAAAATAAAACAAAGAAGTCAACCAGTATTCATAGGTGCAAATATTGGCCAAAAATGTAATATTTGTTTAATACTGATTTTATAAAGCACACTGAGGCATTTTAGCATGTCCACATGTTGGCTAAGGTTGGACCATACTAAAATGAAATAAGAACACAACCCTTTTTCTGCTCTTATCTCGAGCGGTTTTTTAGTGTGTAATTCTTAATCAATACACTAAATTGATTGAAAAAGAAATATGTAAACATTGTAAGCGTTCAACATAAATTAATTATTTAAAGGATTTCTAATAATACCTTGAGTGGTATTTTCTTCTTCAGATTCTTCAGAATCTTTAACTTCTTTTTCATGCTGTTTAGCAACATTTTTCTTTGCCTCTTTAAGAGCTTTCTTTTTTTCAACTAATTCCTTCTTCTTTTTAACTCTACGGGCAGCCCGCTGTTTTTGCCTGTGACTTAATTTTTTTTCTTCTTTGTCTTCTTCAACTAGAGCATAAACATATTTTCATATTCATTAAATAGTTTGAATAGAAAATCTTGTAAATAATAAAAGCTAACTAATTGTATAAATGGATATAAAATTGTACTTATAATGTAACTAAATCAAATCATATATTAAGATATATTCTTTAGAGCAAATATTACTGATGAAACATTTAAATGCAATAAATACTTCTCAAAACACCTCACTCTCTGCAATATAAAATATAACTTACGAAGTCCTTTTTTAAAAACAGGATCCGGTTGCTTTCTCGCCTTTCTTCCAGGTCCTTTCTTTACTTTTTTAGTTTCATCAAATTTTGCTTTACGCCCCATTTAAAAAATATATAAAGCTTAGATTATCTAAATAGAAGTAACCACACTAAAACACGTGTGAATCTTCGGCAAATTGTTTAGCGTGTTTTTAATCTGTCATTTTCACGTACGTCAACGGTTAATCTGACAAATGACAATTGTATACTAAAGTTACCAACTTTACCTTACGTTACAAGTTTATAGAAAGAAATTGAAAAATAATTTTATATTTAAGCCCTAAGTAATAAAACTTGAGTATTCCATGTATTCATATAATTGTTAATAGACTTGAGAAAGTCTGTTTACAATACACACTAAGGATAAGGACCGCGTTCATTCGCCAGAGCTATCGATGTTCTATCGATGTTTATTTATCGATTGGGAAAATGAATAATAATAGTTTTAGACGGCTGAGATCTTTTATCATATTATTGAGATATTTTGTTTTTATATTACTTTACGTTCATGTTACATATAATGACTCTAAGATCTATTCCTAGTTGATTAGTTGGAAAACGAACGAATATCTAATGTTTAATTTTAAAGGATGAGGCCAGTGGTGCAGGGGCACAAAGCGCAACTGTAAAATTGACTGATTGTGGGTTCGATGCCTACTCGAGGAAATGAAATATTTATTTACATTTATGTTTTCATTTCTTCGTTCTAAAATTTTGGGTTTCTTGGTAGATAATAAAACTTGGTAACACAATGTCAAGATTGACATAAGACATACAAACAGTATTGTTTACAGTACGCAATTTTTTTAGGTTATATGATTAAGGATTATTAGAATTAAGTTTAGTACCGCTTTAATACATACACGGTCGCCCAAAATATTTATTTCATACAATGCCTACGTGGAATCAAATTCAGTCACAATTAAGAAATCCTAATAACCCAGTAGTTTTCTTTGATATAACCGTAGGGACTACGGTATTTATTTTACTTTACTTTTTCCATTCTAGTGATATAATTTATGTATAAAAATGATTTTCACTTTGTTATTACGTATTTTAGGAAATAGGGAGAATGATTTTTGAACTGTTCGCGGACGTGGTACCAAAAACAAGCGAAAACTTTAGGGAATTCTGTACTGGTGAATATAGAAGAGATGGAGTACCATTAGGATATAAAGGAGCAACATTCCACAGGGTTATAAAAGATTTTATGATTCAGGGAGGTGATTTTGTAAATGTAAGTAAAACAAATATTAGAATAAATAAAAATATATTTTACTATTTTATAACATAGAAAATACTAACTTTCTGCTTAGTCATATTTCAGTTTTTTGAATGGTAAATGATAAAAGTTTTTTCCAGGGAGATGGCACCGGAGTTATGAGTATTTATGGTGGAAGTACATTTGCAGATGAAAATTTTGCATTAAAACATGATTCACCAGGACTTTTATCAATGGCTAATAGTGGAAAAGATACAAATGGCTGCCAATTTTTCATTACTTGTGCCAAATGTAATTTTTTAGATAATAAACATGTTGTGTTTGGAAGAGTCATAGATGGTTTATTAGTAATGAGAAAAATAGAAAATGTACCTACAGGTCCAAATAACAAACCAAAAATCCCTGTAACAATATCTCAGTGTGGACAAATGTAAAAATGAATTAAAAAAATATTTTTATATTCATGTTTTTCACTTCAATTTATTGTAATATATTTCAATTGAATTTTTGAATACAAGATTTTTTTTATATTTACATATAACAACTTATAATTGCTTAAAATACACTTTAATTAATAACAGTGTTGTTTCAACTATTTTGATACTATTAAACTATAATCATTGGAAGCTAAGCTTCGTCTTAATATTATATAAATAATTCTGCACCAGGTAATCTTATAAAGAAAAATAAATATCAATTAAAATTAGTCAATTTCCTATAATGAATAAAATTTTAATGTCAACTTTTTAGAGCATGATGATTCTGTAAAAGATTTGTTGGTTGCATTGAAGCTGGTCCAAATCTTTTGCCTACTTCTTTTATAAAGGCTCCTTCCATCTGTCGCGCAACTTGATCAAAAAATAAATTTGACAAATTTGAATGAAAAGCTGAACAAAATTCAAATGTAATTTGGAAATCTACAACACATGATTGTTTTTCTCTCTTTAGCCCTGGACTAAACCTCCACAATGTCAGTAGATGATGAAAGAGTTTGCCATCCATACATTCAGCCTTAACTAAATGGGGCTTAATAAAGGTAACATTAGATGTGTAACTTTCATTTATTGGGGGAAATCCCACTATTAAGTCTGCTTTTAGAAACTCTGGTGTTTTCTTCACAACTATAGACTTCTTGCACCATGGAACAAATTTATAATAATTTTCCACATCTGATACAACCTCAAACATCTGTTCCATTGTATGGCTGAAATAGAATAAAAGGAAATAAATAAAATAAGTAATGTTATACATGTATGTAGATGTAACACATACTGTTTATAAATTATTCACAAATCATTTTCTGAATTATTAACAACTCATTGAACCGATCTAAAATTAATTATTTTGAAACATGTTAATGTCAGGTAAAGATGTCAAATATGCTAATGATTTAAATATCTTATTTTACTGGTTATTCAATATTAAAGACATGATTACTGGTGTCATTTTTTAAAAGCATTTCTTTATAATTAATAAAATTTTAGTATAAACTAAACAAATATATGCTAAAATATTCTATATCTCTTCATCACACACCTCTTCATCATTTGGGGCAAGCAAATAAAACCAAATGAACTGACACTTTATTATTGACTCCGCAATAGGTTCCATTTTAAATGCAGAGCATGTAGAATAGTAACTAGGAACTAAGGAACTAGGAAAATGCTTGAATATTTATTATCATATAATAGAAGAAAAGCAATGACTATCAGATAAAACTAATTGTTGCATTTGTTGACTATAAAAAGGCATTTGAATTCATTGAAATATGGGTAAATTTCCTCAAATGGGCAAAAAAGAAAATCTTAGATAAAATATCTCTTGTCAAAGATTACTGTAGAAACCAATTAGTTGGCACAAATTACTTGGGTGGTGAAAACATAGATCCAGATTTTGCTTGAGTGGAAGTGGATACAAGGAATTAAAAAGAGGCTGTTTACAATTTTTATTTACATCATTATCATTGACTATAATGAAACAACTATTGAATTGTTCCTATTCTGTAAACAACTAGCCTTCTTCTTAATATATCTAATATATATATATATATATATATATATATATATATATATATATATATATATATATATATATTTAAATAATTGTACATATTGGTATACTATTTATAAATGTAGATAGAAATGGTTCTATTTACCCAACAAGCTGTCTGCCACAATATTCACGCTTCCGACTAAATTTTGGAAAGTTGAAAAACGTTCGTTTTAGATGATGCGACGTTTGGCAATGACATTCATCAGAATTTACGTAATGACCCTGAAAACTGATGTAAAATATATAAATCATTTATCTTTATCAATGAAAATTATCTTAGTCTTTAAATTAATATATTTTTGGTAGATTAACTATAACTTACTTTATTATATTATTTGGTCGTAAAATGAACCTTCCAAGTAAATATCTTCTGGATAAATTCATGTCTATTAAGAGTCACAAGTTCTTTTAAAATATTTTATTACACTATATTTTATAAATGTAGCATTTTATGTATTTTAACATATATAATATAATAAATGATTACAAACATTAATGAAAATTACTACAATCATTATAGTTTTCTAAATAAAGTGTATCGCGAAGAAAATTGCGAATTGGCTTGTGACGTGAACTGTGAAATTTGAGTTTTGCTGCTGGCAATCTGATTCTGACATTGCTGCTTGCAATTGCAAAATTTTATTCCACAGATTAGTAAATTTCAATTGAACTAAATTATGATTCAATATACATTTTCCAAGGGCTATTTACAATTAATTAGAGTGATTCACTCATGCATGCAGATTATCTGGTTTCCGAGTAATGAAATATGCTCAAAAGTAGTTTGAAATTATTCTTAAAAAAAATTGTTTATTTTTTATATTACGAAAAACACTTTTTAACTACACATTTAGTAGAAAACCAGTATTAACTAATACTTTAATAAAGATTGTTCTATGTTTAAAATTGAGAGTATTGTTTAAATGTAATTTAAAATTGATCTATTTACCCCATTTAATGGTTTATCACCTTAAAATATTTATATTTCTAGGTGTATATGTAAAAAATATTGATTAGTAGTATGAATATTATTTAAAACTATAGTTATAGATTTATATGCTTAAAACTAACAAAAAAATATATATTTGAAAAGAACTTAGCTAGCTTGGCATAAAAACATATTATATGTCCGAATACTTTTTGTCAATCTACTATAAGAATAATAATTTTGAAAGCACGTGTACGTGACTAAATTTTGATTATGTATTCCTGCTCATATGACATTTTATCTGCTAATATCGATCATCGTCATCCCTATAGCCTATACTACAACATGTGACTTTCTGACGTATGTCATATTAGAACATATGTTCCTTATTATTAATTATTATTGAGTATTCTATAAGCAGAACGATAAATTATACTCTAGTTTCTAAATAGTAAATACTAAAATCTCAATAGGTTTACTTTATTCTTAAGATCATGAATAGTTAGATTTTTATTACGAAATTTAACATTATTTTTATGACAAATCTTCTCTCAACTCACAACTCTTTTTCAAAATTAAATATGTTATTGGATCTTCGGGACTTGAATCATCTGAGCTGCTATTTTAAATTTATAATAGTGATTGTTTCTATCTAAGTGAAGACGATAAAGTGATTTAACTTTTATACATAATTTATAATATGGCTGAGAAAGAGGCGTTTTGTGATTATTATCAAACATTACATTGTGACAGAACTGCTTCTGATGAAGTGTTGAAAAAAAGCTATCAGCAATTAGCACTCTCTTATCACCCAGATAAAGGAGGTTGTGGTAATGAAGAAAAATTTCATAAGATTCAAAAGGCTTGGTCCATTCTAAGGGATTCCCAAAGCCGGAAGCAGTATGATGCAATGCTTGCGTGTTATGAAAGTGATGATCTTCTATTGTTTAATACAATTACCCTATCAGACATGAAATTAGATTCTACTGAAAATGTTTATTGTTATGAGTGTAGATGTAGTGGGATTTATTTTTTAGATGCTTGTGAACTTTATACACCTCAAGTGATCATAAATTGTAATGAATGTTCATTTTCAATACTGGTGAATATAAAAGTCTAAAGTATCATAGTAAACTATGAAATATTTTATGTTAACTTGTTAAAATAAATATCTATTTTTATTACAGCATTACTATTTTATTATTAATATTGAGAAATTAAAATAATAAATCACCCAAAATGTTGCATAAATGGTCTTGGGTGTTGCATATGTGAAATGGACCTGGGAACATAGTGTTGATACACTTCCATTCCCCTTTTTCCGCCGAATTCTGTCAGTATTGCATATTGAAAGATTGAAAGATAGAACTCAACGCAGAGCTTTGCCTTGACTCTAGAGTGTAGAAAATGGAAATATCAATTTTAATAAATATTTTAGTTCCTTGAGTGGGGATTGACCACACCCACAACCAGTCGAATTTATAGTCACAATTTGTGCTACTGCGCCACTATTGCCCTTAATATATTAATAAATTATAATACATTTCACCAAGTGGGAACTGAATCTATAACTATCGTGCTTAAAATCACATGCTTGTGCCTTTCTGCCGTTAGTAATTTAACTCTTCCGAATTTATTTGATTTTGCTCCCAAAATTTGTTGTATTTAAAGTAAAATACGGTTTTACGGTAAAATTTAGGTTTAGGTATATATTTACGTTTTTCGGTAGATGGTAAGTACGCGTGCACGGCAAGAGCAGTTTCTCCCGGGTAAGCTTCAATCTCAATCCTAAATCTTGAAATCTCGGTGTTTTTTATCATCATACAAATTGAAAGCTAAAGATTCAGCCAATTCAGTAAAACAGTTGTATAAAATAATTGTTATAACAATAGCAAATTTGTCGAACTAAGTACTTTAAACTGTTATTACTATTTTATTTATGAACCGATTTTACTATAATGACACAGACAAAAATTTTAAAAAACATTTTGGGTTTTACTACAACAATAAAAGTCCCCAATTACATTTTTTCTCGTATATCTTCCATGTACAGGCAACGATCCCTTATCATTTTATTATAGTAGTCGTTGCAAAGGTATACAAGCATTTGACTGTAAACGCGACAGGCGAAGAGTGGGTTCGATTCTAACTCCATGAAATGAAATATTTAATATTTCCGTTTCTTCGCTTTGTTGTCAAGACAAAGATGCATTGAGTTACTCAGGTCAACACGCAATGCCTCCTGAATTCGGCGGCAAATGGGGAGCGGAGAGTTCTAACACTAGGCTCCCCCTGCCTACACTACTATAAGCAGGATGAAGCTAAACAAAATAAACTAGTTAAATTCTACTTTAACGTTTCAAGTAAAAACACGGGATTCTGTCGCCTAAAATATACTCGACAGTGTTTTGTATTACTTATTCTTTTATTGTGTGCCAGATAGCAAAATATATTTTTTTTAACCGGAAAAACGTCACTACTACATGTGACATACTACACATATAACAATACCTGTCTTATTTACTCTGTATCTATTGCAAGTTGTTATTAACTTATTAAAAAAATCAAGCCATTAAAAAAAGATTTCTCACTGTGTGTGACACACACTTAACGAAAAGCGGGATCTACCTATCTAGTTCGGGACATCTTATATATATAGGCTATAAAATCGAGACATCCTGCCAAAATCCGTCGGGACGTCTGGTAGCGTAGCGGTACATACTATAATAAATAAACATAAAATAAATCAGCTTCACGCTGTATCCCGCACACAGCAGGGTAGGCAGAGGGAACCTAGTGTTAAGACACTTCGTTCCCCACTTTCTGCCGAATTCTGGAGGCATTGCGTGTTGAACGCCGCGCTTAGCCTCGACACCAGAGCGAAGAAATGGAAACATAAATTTAAGTAAATATTTCATCTCCTCGAGTGGGGATCGAACCCACAACCAGTCGGTTTTACAGTCACACTTCGTGCCGCTGCGCCACGACTGGCTTCACATACTATAACAAGTGTCAGATAATCCAACATATTTAAAGAAAAAAAAGAAAATTCCAAATTTTATTAATACCATTTATTTCATGGTTAAGCTAGAACATAAACATATATTTATGACAAGGTAAATGTATAATAATTATGGTTAACTCATGTAAATAAGTAATTAAAAACTAAAATAAAATTTTGTACATTATTTAAAACAATTTCGATATTTTGATGAGAAAATAAATTAAATAGACAGAATAAGAAGATTAAAAAAATCTTTAACACCTATTTATATTGCAAGCTATCTATAATATGTTCTTAGCTATCACATATTCAAATAATAATTTCATAATTTTGTATTTTACAAATACTTTAGTGGCAAGAAACTAAAAATAGAATAAAATAATAATAAATTTTTAAATTCTATAGAGAGTGAAAAGAGAGATACATAAAATATAATTAGCAAAAAGAATAAACAATTTTTTGTCATACTATAATGCACTTAAACTTTAAAAACACTTCCACAACCACCACCTCGTGTGATGTTCTACAAACATCACAGGGTAGTGATCCTTCACATTATTTCTATAATTTCACATGCACTCATTGAGATTACAATATAATTTAAATTACCAGTTACTATTGGTATATATCATCACAACAAATTTAAATAGCGGTATACACAAAAATATTTACACGTTTTGTTGTGCACTTTTGTACTTTTAAAATAAGATTCACATTAACATGCGATAAGTCCAATGTTGCCATAGTTTCCACGAAATAGAGGGAAGTGCAAAATTTAGTGACAAAATACACTAATTTATTTATATAAAAAAAAGCAAGCTTATAATATTCGAAGATTTGCACTGGCCATAGTATTTCATAATGAACGACACGTTGAGAGTGGAAACGTGGCGGAACAGTTCATTTTACACACTCTGAGAACACTTCCGGTGTTTACCGCCGCTCCAAGTGACAGCAACCATCAGCAAAGCCTCACTTTATTGACACATCTGTCCATGAAATTCTTTTTCCTCTTTGTTTGTGTTGTTACATCTAAAGGCGTGGATAGTGATATCTGTATGTGTTCACAAGAGTCTATGGGGCGTTTGCAAGTGTTACAAACATCACCGTCTTCTACCATTTGAACTTCCCTACAGTCTACATTATCGCATTCAGATAATCTTTCTGGAAGACTGTATAAAGTTTTGACGGGTGAGTTTGTTAGCACACTACTACTACTACTACTCGCTAGCTGTTCACAGCTCTGTGAGTTTGCTAAAGCTTTTTCTACCGATGATTGGCGGTTTCGTCGTGGCCTATAACAGACAAAATGTAAAATTATTTAAATTATTAATGAACATAAAATCAAAGTAAATAATTTATTTCAAAATTTGTTAAAGAATTATTCACCTTACCAAAGAAAAAACATAAAAATAGTAACGTAACAAAGCGCGCCTTGTCTTCGTACCGGAGCATGGAAATGAAAATAATTAATTACCCCGATAGGAATCGAACCCACATTTCCATTTACAGTTACGGCCTCAAAGTTTTATACGTTTTTGTAATTAAATTTAGATTACTAATATATTAAAGATGTAACACATTTTTGAGTAAATTACGTAAATACTATTAAACTAGTGGAGTTGAGGCCAGTCGTGGCGCAGTGGCACAAAGTGTGACTGTAAAATCGACTGGTTGTGGGTTCGATCCCCACTCGACGAGATAAAATATTTACTTAAATGTATATTTCCATTTCTTCGCTCTAGTGTCGAGGCAAAAGCGCGGCGTTGAGTTCTGCCACTCAACACGCAATGCCTCCAGAAATCGGCAGAAAATGGGGAACGGGAGTGTCTTAACACTAGGTTCCCTCTGCCTACCCTGCTCTGTGCGGGATACACCGTGAAGCTAATTTAATTTATTTTTTTTACTATTAAACTATCATTACCTAACTGGCGGCAGAGTGTGTAATGGTTCTAGTCAATCCGCCTTATCGCTCCCTCGACTCTCGCTGGAGTGCATTCTCTGGTAGTTCGGTGGACCACGACCGATGGTCGCAGTGCTGGGCGTTTGGACGTCACGACTTCTTAACGGACCGTCCATCCTGTTGGGTAGGTTTGATTTGCCGCGAAGGAAACTGGAAAATGAAATTATCGGCTTAGCATTTCTTTCACAAACATATATCTATAACTAAAATATAATGTTAGGCTCTAATATATTTGTTTCTTTGGCTAATCTCAGAAAATACAAGTTCGAATTGATTTTTTTTTTTGCGTCTGATATTATATTAATTGGAAGGGCTGTAGAGTATATTACATCACGTGAATCGTTTCGAAGTAAACCACTGTAGAACTTGTTATATATTTCATACATACATTAAAGGTTACAGTGGTAGATTAAATGTAAATAAACATGTAAATATTGAAATCGGCTTAATACCATATATAGCATCTAGCAGAAAATCGTGGCTCAGTAAGACACAATCTAACTGTATTGACGATGCTTCTGGCGCAGGGGCATAAAGTGTGACTGTAAGCGCGACTAGTAGGTGGTTCGATCCCCACTCGAAGAAATTAAATATTTATTTAAATGTATATTTCCATTTCTTCGCTCTACTGTCCAGGTAAAAGTGCGGCGTGGAGTTCCGCCACCCAAAACGCAATGCCTCCAAAATCCGGCGGAAAGTCAGAAACGGAGTGTCTTAACACTAAGTTTCCTCTGCCTATTCTGCTGTGTGCGGGATACGGTGTGAAGCTGATTGACTTGATTTATATTTATATATTTCTCTTCTAATAAGTTTCGTCATTCAATACGCATATAAAGAATATTAATACAAATTTGGGCGGAAAATCGTAAGTGTCTTGACAGTAGATTTTCAAAGCCTACCCTACCCTACTAGTACTATCCCTACTTAGTAGGGCTACAAGAATAAAGCTGTTTATACCTTTTAACAAGCGAAATATATTACGTAAAGATACCTTTCAAGTTTTTCTACACAAGCATCTTGGTAGTCGTGTATCCACCGTACGCCGTTAAAGTGACAGACCGCTCGCATGTCCTCCGGCAGTTCTTCTGGTTCTGGCCATTCGAAGTTGTCGATGATAGGTACGATGTTACATTGTGATTGCAACGCTGCTACTATTTCCTGAAAATAAAAAAAATATTATATTAAGTATATAAATAACCTTAGATAAAAATTTAATAGCTGGTATACTAAATAAATTTATAATAAATTGCGATAATTCAAAAAAATATTTTCACAATTTAAGTCAGATACTTTTGCCAACCAACCAATATTAAGTAGCTCAGTTCATTTAATTGTCTAAGAAAATGAAATAATCTAAGTTTTGACTCAAATATACTTACTCGATGAACCCAGTCTTTTTGCTCATTATCGTGCTTGCACCTTTCTAAGGCATTCGGCGTAAGGACCAGCAGGAAATGTTTGGCTTGTCGTATACTTCTGAGGAGATTGTTATCAAATTTGCCAGCTTCTAACCTCTCCACGTCAATAAAGACAGTGAAACCACGAACTTGTAAATGGACCTTCAAGAGACTTGCCAGTTGTGAACCATTCGATCTCCGGTAACTCACAAATACGTCTAAATTCTTTTCCAAATTCTCATCACCTTTACTCAGTAGATTACTTTCGTAGGCTGTAAATAGTTATTGTTATGTTATGAATGAAATCGATTATCTTTTTCGGTATGCTAATGAAATCTAAAAATATATTTTTGTTATAAAAAAAATAATTAAATCAGTTTCACGCTGTATCCCGCACACAGCAGGGTAGGCAGAGGGAACCTAGTGTTAAGACACTCCGTTCCCCACTTTCTGCCGCATTCTGGAGGCATTGCGTGGTGAGTGGCATCGCCGCGCTTAACCTGGACACCAGAGCGAAGAAATGGAAATGGAAATATAAATTTAAGTAAATATTTAATATCCTCGAGTGGGGATCGAACCTACAACCAGTCGGTTTTACAGTCATACTTTGTGCCGCTGCGCCGCGACTGGCCTCAATTTTTGTTATACTGTACAGTTAATGACTATGGATGTTTATAGTTTCTTTGATCATCCATGTTTATATAATAGAATATAATTTATAGCGCATATTTTATACACGAATTACATAATATTATAAACAATATTATGTGTTTGAACTTTTGTAATAAAGGAAATTTCTTTTTTACTCACCTCGTATAGCATTTAATATCCGTAACCGATGTATGCTGTTAACAATTCTGCATTCAACTTCCAGTTGTTCGTCGCTCAACCCCCGAATAGATTCTTTGTCCACTCCAGCATTCAGCATTGAGTACGTGTAAATAGTGTACTCAGGACCTATGCCTTGTAGGAATTCGTTTAAACTGCCCGTATCTCTTGAACTGTAATCCGCCATCTTCTTTAGTTGTTGAAGTTCTCTTGTGAATCTGTAAATTATAAAAATAAATTTTAGCCAAATTTTAAAAGAAATACCAGTACCACTCATACGAAAATAAAGTAATATTTTTAAATAATTACCTCTTACGTTTGATTCCATTGTGTAAACCAATGTCCTCTTTGAGATTATCTTCTGTAATTTGTAACAATAAATCACCGTCTACTCTACTTTCGTAAAAGTTATTTGCATATTCAGAAAAACCTATTTGTTTAACCCATTCACGTACGTCTTCAATTGACCAAAGAGGAACTTGTTGCGATAGTTTATGAGGTACTTCTTCCCCTATAAGCCTTAAAGCTTGTGCTGCATATTTAGAGGCTACAGCGTTGGGACAGCTCGCTACTTTTTTTAAAGAATCTATTGCACCGATCTCCCTGAATATTTCCGTGTTGCCTTGTTGTTTTTTAATTCCCGCCTCCATACAAAAGTGGAATGCCGCCAGATTCCTAGCTTCTTCCCTTTTTGAACTTAATACTGGTACTAGCCTCTGTAACCAGTTTTTACTCTGGCCATGAGCATGCGCCAAATTAGAACGAGCGAACTCGGACGGGTTATGTGAAGTTACAAACGGTTCTACTAAGTCTAGTGTACCAGATTTCAACACTGCAGCTTCTATTTCCTTGTTAGCAACTAAAACTGCGATGGCTAAGCAAGCATAGTATTTGATATTATCATCATTGTGAAACGCGAGTGGGAACAACCACATTTGTACAGATCTTTTTACCATAGCTTCCTGGTTCTCAGCACCACCGTAAAGTGACAGGTTGGCAAGTGCTGTAGCGCAATGTCGAAGAGTTTCAACGTCATTTTTCCTGCATTCGAATAAAATGGCATCTAAACCTCCCAGCTTTATTACGTCGCTACATGTGCCTTCGCTGTGTTTGAACAGGTGTTCTAAAATTCCAGTACCAATTCTAGCGTGGTCTACAGAATTCGCGTGTTTTGTACATACACAAGCAACATTTACAACTTTTTCTAGACCGTTTTCTACAACGTGTGCTCTATTCTCAGTTGTTAGACACTGTTCGAGTAATCTCGCTGATGAGAACTGTAAATCTGGATTATTTGATTCTAAACAATTATCCATTAATATATCGAGACCACCAGAAGTCCGCAGCGTGTTGCACAAGGAGTAACCCAGTTCGTGTCCATACGTAGGCACCGCCCATGCTCTTCTTAGCATCTCGTTTAATTTATTGAAATGTCCACATGCGTTTCGCAAGTCAATTTGGTTATTTTTTATTGCTGTAATAAATGCGTTCATCCTGTAGGAATATTTTTGTATAGCTAAATCTACATCTTTCTGATTTGATTTTGCATCTAATTTATCTAAATCTTCAAACGACAGGTTTGATAAATCTTCGTCGCCAGGTTTCACTGTTCCGTTTAGCAATTGGCTCATCTGAAACATCGAAGTTTGATAGTATCAGTGTTTTTAATAATTCACACCTACGTCATACGGTACCTATTGTAGTTAGCAGGAGTACGCAAGATAATTCAGTGTGGATATTAACAAGCGTATAAAAACATAACGTAATAATACGAGTATATATTTTATGGGTTTTTAATACTATAGAATAACAAATAAGTTATTAGATATTTTTCGAACCACTGTTCGAAATTATTAACATATTTGCTTACCTGAGATGATAACAAAGTTGATTTTGTGAGATTTTTGCTTGAAATAGTCATATTAGAATGTGCCACACTGGTCTGTTCTTTATGACTAAACATTCCGCTTGAAGTAACTGTTTGTCTGGCCTGTGACGAAGCCATAGCCTTCTTTTCCGCACTGAACGCTTCTGTTTGTAATCGCGAACTCGATGCCGACATATTATTAGCTTCTTGTGCCGTAACTTCACCAGCTTGCAACGAACGTTTCTCCTAAAAACACATAAATTTTATAATTACGCAGGGCTCACATAGTTTTATATTTATAAACTATAAACACTATAAAAATCTGGAAATTTCTTGCGTGACTCAAAACACTATTCTTATCTTTATTTCACTTTTGTTTAAGGTTTTTTACACTGATACGTTGAACAAATATTTGATAGTTACTGGAATAATGATACGCAAGTTTGGTCGCAGGCGTCTTTTCGAAGACATGGTCGCTGGAATTATAAATTAAATCCGGACGAAGTCGATATTCGCTCGTCTCGAGATGAAAACTACTTTTACATTCAAAATCACCGCGCGTCATAGCTCCGTTTGTATGCTGAATCGTCTCTATTGGATATAGGCCAATCGCGGGTATTCGTGGGTATTTGATGATAATTTTAAAGTTTGTGTACAGACGTCACGTTCTGTAAGGTCGATGAGTAAAATATAGACTAGACTCTCACCGAAGGATACGGCGGCTTAGACGAAAAGCGCTTAAGGACGTTTCTGTGTACCGGCCACGGGGCCGAACCCCCTCCATTAGACATTCCGTTTCTAAATTTAAAGTGTATTCGTGCTCCCGAACGCGCATGCGCAACGCTCAACTTCCGCGTGTGCTCGCACGCACGGCGGTGGAACGTTGACTGACACAAGCTACCGTAACCCGAGCGATAAGCGCTCGAGATAAATGAGCTCACCGCGCCCGGCGACCCACCACGCCGCAGCATCCTCGTCGTCCATGCCACTATACGTGCGACCATCTTACACTTATCATTGGAGCTATCCTGATTGTTTCTGGTCGTGTTATCGAGGCAAGGAGCCGAAATCGACTGAACGTAGCGGTGCGGTAGTGAGACGCCAGCGTCGTATCGATCGGGTCGTCGGTCGAGGTCGCGTCCTTCGGCGCGCCTTCGTGGCGACTGCAGAACGGAATACCGTAGCTACGTAATGGGCCGTACCTCGAAACTAGCACAGTACAAAACTAAAGGTCCTTCGGTCATGTAATAAGTAATTTATTTTAATGTTCGTAATCTACATACACGAAGCACCACATAATATATATCATTTCAATAAATAATAGTCGTAAAATATAAAACATACTAATAATAAATTTTCACTGTTTATGATTATTTATATTTATAATAACACTTACTATATAAACATTACACAATAATTTCCAATTAAAATGTGATATTATTATAATAACATTACGTTTGTAAATTTTAAGCTAAAAACTAACCTGATGATAGGCAGCATTCTGTTCAGCTGTTAAGCCCTCAGCTTGTAACAGCCTATGTGATGCTCCGGCAGCGCTGCGCTCAGCATATTGCATGTCTCCATGCTGTAAGCGTCGCATCCTCGTGCTGTTTGCTTCAGACTTGGAAGCACTGTATCCATCAGTGACCACGCGCGTGGAGCTTGCAGATGTCATTCGGGCGGCACTGTATTTTAACTCATTTGCCGTATTAGATCCCACAGCTCCGGTATTACTAGCGAGTATGCACTGTTTGTCAGGCGGCGGCGTATCTGATTCGGGGAAAGTCACTAAAGGTCCATCTCCAGACAGATCACCCATATCACTCATATCACCGATATCCCCCATGTCGCTGAGATCCCTGATATCGGGAATGTGACGTTCTTTTATGTCATCCTGGTCTACTATATTCTCCATCGAGCTTCTTAATCTGTAACGGCGATTATAAAGATCAAAGATTTGTCTTAAAATAATAATTTGTGGAAATGGAATATTCTACAGCAAATTATTTAATTTCATTCCGCGAAACGGGACCGACGCTATTGTTTGTCGGCATTAAACTACATACAAACAGGGGGCGGAACAGCGAGTGGGACTTGGCTCAGATCCAAGGACGCTCAGGTGGGCCAGAAACGGTGTTATCTTAACACCCATTAACAACACAATGCAAAATAACGTTATTACATAAAGAATACATCCAAAAATAATGAACATTATGAATCACCTTTGTCCAAAATTCAAGGCGGCAGAATTGCTGAGTGTTTTCATTTCGGAAATAGAACTTTTAAGTTCTGTAAGGTCAGACTTCATAGAGCTAGCGCGCTGTGATGAGCTTTGGACCCTCTGGCTAGTGACGGCACTGCTGGATGTTGTGCTAGACACCATCTGTAACAATTGTTTTATTTTTTAATATAATAAATTAAAAAAATATATATTAAAAATAACGTATCAGTTGCATTTAAATTACTTTTGTTGGTAGTGATTTTTATTATTTATTTAATATTTATTAAACATGAAAACGGCCGTAGTGATAATCCACTTCATGCACAGTCGTTATCTAGACGGGGACTGCTGAGTTCAGTGCCAATGCTACAGAAGTTCGTGCGTGTTGGCGTCACACGTTTTGGCGCACTTGCTTGTGAATTATATACTCTATGCTCATCTCAAAATAGAAATACGAAAATGGCATTTTATTTTTAGTTGTGTATTATTTCATAATTTGTGATGTCACATGTGAAATAATTGTGATTTATTTTGTTTTACCTATTTTTGGATATTAAATCGTAAGTAAGGTTGAGCGATTAGCACATAAATAATTTATGATAAAATAATTTAAGATTACACTCTTATGTTGAATAACGATATTAATCAAATTGCAGCCAAGATACAAAAAAACCGGTCAAGTGCAAGTCGGTCTCGCCCAACGAGGGTTCTGTACAACAATTTCAGGATTGTAGTTGAACTGGAAGTACTACTTTGGAAACTTGACAAACTTAAGTTTGGGTATACGCTCATTTTGTATGATATGTTAATGTTTGTAGTATATGTAGTATAAATATAATTTGGATTTTTAGGATTTTTTTCTCTATTTGTTTTTGCTCCTTGTCATATTTTTTCTTTTTCTTTCAGGTTTAATTACTTGGAAAATCCCATACAAAATACTGAAAATTATATATAAATGCCCGTATTTTCTGATTGTGTTGACTCGAAAGCTTGTATTTTTCTGTGCTTCAAGAGACCGTGGACCTAAATATTTAATATTAATTGATAGATTGATCTCCAAGATGATCTCAAGATAAATTATCTTTACAAACGAACAATAAGGTGATCGTAAAGGGGTTCCCTTTTTTCAGGTACGGAACCCTAAAAAATAAAGCGTCTGTTGTAAATTTGGCAGGAGGCGTCGTGATCGAGAAGCAATACGAATGATTCAACGTGTGTGGGTGGGATGCACCGAAAAGCCTTGAACCTCCTAGCCAACTAGCGTGTAGAGGTGGTAGCAGCCGATACGACCGACATAACATAATACCGGTTCTATGTATTTGTATTATGTAAATAAAACATATAATATATGATACGTGTGAGACTACATGTGTATGTGTACATACATATATACGTGGTGGAAATAGGCAGTAAAAATCTACAGCTAGCCCGTAAAGTTAGTAAAGCTATTAAATGCAGCATATTTAAATAAACAAAACAAAGAAGAATCAAAATAATTTATGGTTGCATTACTATAGTAATACTAAAAAAAGACCAAAAACGTTGAGCTTCCCCGTAGAGCTAATTGAATTACAGGTATCGTAACGTGGTATAAAACCGCAAAATAAATACGTAATTAAAATAATGACAGATGTAATTGTAGTCATTCTTGAAGATTACAAGAGTTACGATGTTAATTTATATGAAGGTAGTTAATTGGAAGTCGTTGCGTCCAACGCTGCAATACGCACGTGACACTCGTGACTGAGAAAAAATATGGTTTCAAGATTAATATAATCAGCTTCACGTTGTATCCCGCACAAAGTAGGGTAGGCAGAGGGACCCTAGTGTTAAGACACTCCGTTCCCCACTTTCTGCCGAATTCTGAAGCATTGCGTGTTGAGTGGCAGAACTCAACGCCGCGCTTAACCTCGACACCAGAGCGAAGAAATGGAAATATAAATTTAAGTAAAAATTTCATCTCCTCGAGTGGGGATCGAACCCACAACCAGTTGGTTTTACAGACACATTAATAATATTGTACTCGTATAACATTGTATTTTTCTATCCATTGAGTGAGCTGTAAAAAACTAAGAAGATTAAATTTTTGTTTTGTTTAAACAATTCAAATAAAGGGGATATTGTTTCAAAAAATACATCAGCTAGACCGAAGTTATGATACGTTTTTCAGACATTAGCATCGGTTTTAGGTAAAATTTTCATATAAATTATAATGAATGTGATGATAACGAAAATTATTTGTACGCTGAAAACATTCAAGATCCGTTTATACAGTTATATTATTATAATAGAAATTTCCAAAAACCAATTAAAAGTTTTGATTGTTTTTATAGAGATTATAACAGGAAACCTATAACGATTCATTAACATCACTCATATCTTAACATATTATAAAATTAACAAAAAAAATAATAATAAAAGGCGAGGCGAGTCGTGGTGCGGTGCTGTAAGCGCCTAAGGTTGTGGGTTCGATCATCACTCGAAGAAATGAAATATTAAATATTTTCATTTCCGTGCTTTGATACCGAAGCAATGCGCGGCGTTGAGTTTCGCCATTCACAATGTCTCGAGAATTCTGTAGAAAATGAAAAATTAAAGTGTCTAAACATTAGGTTTTCATGTTTCCTCTGGCTACCCTACTATGTGCGGTAGACAGCGTGAAGTTAAAAAAAATTACACTCAAACAGCCTTCTAATGTATTTCTGTTACTTGTAACGCAGGGAAAGAAATAATCACAAAATGTGATAAAATGTAGACCAAGGGTTAAGTTCCACCTTGATCTATAATTTTTTTAATGTAATTTTACCTTCACATTCTTGAAATTTCTTAAAAATTAAATTATAATAAAATTTCTTAAATTTTCTTTAGTATGCCGTCTCTACATTAAGATTTTTTGCAACACGATTATTAAAAATTATTTGAATCCCTTTTTTTATTTAATTTTTACTTAAACAGTTTTTATATTTTCTGACATCCATATATGGAATACAGCTAAATTAACGTGGGAGTGTTACGACAGTTAAACTATTTGGTTAATATATTTACGTTTTATGTTACCTACAAAATTTAACCTAAGTATTAATTTTATATATAAAATATGTACGTTCGAAAATGTTCTTTTTTTTATTTAGAAGAATAAGTTTACATTTTCATGTAATCCAAAATACTGCCTGATTGTTGTTATTTCATTCATTTTCGAGGAAATATATGTAAATAAATTTTCGTCTCTCCACGATGGCTATACAAAGTGCAGCATTGGGATCCTTAAACTAATATGTAATATTGGTAAAATAGGAGAAAATTAATGAATATTGAGACACTTAAAGCTTACGTGAAAGCACGCTACGAAAAAGCTAAGTAATAGGTATATATTTTACTTGATTTCAATTATCTCAAAAGGTTACTAAAGACTTAACAGTGTTCGTGTCCTAGCGACTAACGCGCGCCATGTCGCCGCGCTTTTTAGGTTTCGTGGCATGTTGCCAACATAGACAACGAGTATGCGCACGCGCAGGGATAATTACTACTAGATTTATCGTAAACAGAATTTACGCTAGATATTAATACTTCAGTTAACCAGTAACAATCGGCTTTATGTTTCATTTGGTTGTACATAACTATTTATCAACATCATAAAAGACTTTCTCTGAGAGCCTTATCAGTTTGATGCTAGCACGCTAATTGCCGAACAAAGACGCGTGAAAATCTCAGTTTCCAAATAATTTCATTGACCTCTGTGTTCATCATTCCGAGTACTTCTAACAATAGTTGTACCAGTCGCACGTCTTGTTCGGTTCGCGGCATTTGTTTTATATTATTTATTTTTCTCGTAACTTGCGCCCGTCGAATTCAAAATAAACCGGCAATTTTATGAACCGGCCGAGGCCGACGCCGAAATAACCCAAATCTAATTTTAAATACAAACTAACATGAGTTTCAGTATTATTCAACTGAAAGGGTCAAAGTTTATTTTTCACGCTGGCAACATTACAAAGCATTTGAATAGTCGATTAATTAGTGTAATTAATAAATAAAATTAAAACTAAAGCAGCTTCATATTGTATCCCGCATACAGCAGGGTAGGTAGAGGGAACCTAGTCTTACGACACTCCGTTCCCCACTTTCTGCAGAATTCTGGAGGCATTGCGTGTTGAGTGGCAGAACTCAACGCCACGCTTTGCCTCGACACCAGAGTGGAGAAATGGAAATATACATTTAAGTAAATATTTGATCTCCTCGGGGATCGAACCCACAACCAATCGGTTTTACAGTGACGCTGTGCCATTGCGCCACGACTGGCCTCAATGCACTGGTCTAATTAATCATATGACAATAATAATAATAGATATAGAACAAAATGACAATAATAATAATACATCTATTACAGAATAACATTGATTGTTGGACCCTAATGATTCTATTGCTAAACGATTCAGGTTTGCCTTGATCTTTCAAATCTTAAATCATTTACACTGGATAAACAGGCTTAATGCAACATTTTACGCGTGTCAAAATTGATCGAAAACTTCGTCATAAATTATTACATACTTATAGTTGATTGTTTAAGTGGTTGGAGTAACTATTCTTCAATATTATAGATAAGTTTGTTATTTTTATTTTATATTTTAAAAACTGAAAGAGAAGTAGATATTTAAAATACATTACGATTTATATTTTATAACTTAGCATATTATGACTTCGGTTTTTATCTCTACTTTGGAATATAGCGTTTCAAAGATATTATACTATTTTTTTACGCTTTACAAGGTTTTGCCTTGGTACCTCAGCAAAAAAATGAAAACACTCATAAGTATAATTTATCCCTTAACATTCCTCGAGTGGGAATTGAACCCACAACCGTCGTTGCAGTCACACGTTGTGCCTCTTCGCCACGACGGCCTACTAGTAATGGCATCATAAGTTTGTCACATTTGAATTACATAAAATACAATATATACTTTTTTTTTAATCTTAGGCAGATGTAACCTAGTGTTAGACATTCCGTTCCCCACTTTGCGCCAAATTCTGGAGACATTGCGTGTTGAGTGGATCTCAACTCAACGCCGCGCTTTGCCTCGACACCAGAGGTAAGAAATGATAATATTTAGAAATAATTCATTCATTCGAGTGGGGATCGAACCCACAAACAAAATTGCGTTTACAGTCACACTTTGTGCCACTGCGCCACAACTGGCCTCTAAAATACAGTATCATTATAAATAAGTAGGTTTTTGCATTACTAAATGTGTATTGGTAGTTTAAACTTTTTGCTTAAACTTACACTTTTAACATTAACATAACTTAAGTTCTAATTCGAACTGAAGTTAAGGTATAATAGGTAAATATTATTAAAAAAATGTCAGACCTAAAAGATTTTTTTATACTGAAAAAAAAAAACTACATATTATTTTCCAGATTTTAGCATATGAAAAAGTAAGTTTAACTAATTTTAGATAAATTGTTCTTATTTAAATCAGCTTCACGCTATATCCCGCACATAGCAGGGTAGGCAGAGGGAGCCTAGTGTTAAGACACTCCGTTCCCCACTTTCCGCTGAGTTCTGGACATTGCGTGTAGAGTGGCCGAACTCAGCGCCGCGCTTAGCTTCGACACCAGAGCGAAGAAATGATAATATAAATGTAAATAAATATTTCACTTCCTCGAGTGGGGATCGAATCCACAACCAGTCAATTTTACAGTCACACTTTGTGCCCCTGCGCCACGACTGGCCTCAATTCTTTCTTATTTGAGTAATTTTAAGAGAGTACATAAATATAATTATGTTCAATAAAAATAATCTAAGCAAATAAGTATTTTATTAAAAAAAGAATTACCTGTTGTTTTAACGAGCTTGTGACTTGAGTGTTAAGGGTCTGGTTTTGCCGGCCAAGAAGGCTGTTTTTCTTTAGGTTCTCCATTACGGAGGCCAGATCTTTGGCACTGCCGTTGGCTTTTAAGCTGCTGTTGCCATCCAAAGAAAATTCTGGTATCTGGAACAATATAACATAAGTTGAATATATAATGCTACAATTACATTTAATGAATATTAGTATCTCTATGATTTGGTAAAGAAAGTCATCAAAAAACCGATATAGGTTTTACTTTACTGACCAAATAAATCAATTTTCTTATTTTCATATGTATGCATTATAAAAATATAAGAAATTCAAGTCGTTATTGGTATATAATTAAAATGTTAAGTTATTCTCTATGATAAGAATTAAGTATGTATATTAAATATGTATTTAGTCATTCTTGTTTCTATTTAGTTATAGTATATACATTATAAACAAATACAGAAATATATTACAAATTTATATATACACGATATGATTAGCTAATCGTGTTGATAAATTTATTTGACCCGCCCCTTGATTAGATTGGAGATCGTCATATAAAAAGGTATGATATAAGAAAGTGTTGCCAAATATAAGGTAAAAATTAAATAGTCATCACCGTCGCGATGATTGTGAGATTTTTTTTATTTTTTCGCTGTGGTTTGAAAATGGTATAATTAAGTTCTCTTTTTAAAAAAAAAAATAAGAAAGTTAACAATGCTACGAATGTAAATCATGTACAATAGATTTAACCTTCATTTGTAGTACAAATGCGGACTGAATTACTTTTCTGGGAACCTGTTCAGTATTCAGCGCAAGGACAATCTGCAGCACTTAGTGAACCGCTGAATAGGGTCAAAGGAACCATTGGTGTAATATATTATCTATGCGTGACTCATCGGAGACTCCAACTATTGTCATCACATCACGTGTCACATTTGCAATTCGCATACTGATAGCTGCCCACGATACTGTGGCTCTGAGCTGTTCTAACACCGATCACAACATGCCACTCTATACACCTCGAACAATAGCCCTTAATCAATAACTTAACAAAGGCTTTCGTGAAATATTAATTTGGAATAACCTATTATCAATCAAAATCACAAGTAACAGAGACTATTTTTCATGTTACGAAACGAGACTTGATGGATATAGACACGCAGCGGGATAATCGCATAATTTTGTTGTGCATAGTTATTGCGTCGTTGGGAAGCTTATTTTTCAACGTTTTATTTATATCAAAATGTTTTGATTATAATTGTTAGAGAAATCTCTTTTTTGGTTCACGCTTTATCCCTAGCGGGAAAGCCAGAGAAAGAGCAATAAACACTTCTTTTCATCACTCACGTCATACATGTTAGTTATGTCAAAAAAACCTACTAATTATGGCAACACAGCAGCGTATTCTTTCTGAGCTTCTGTCATCTTCCGCAAAATATTCTAAAAAAAATCCTATATAGATAGTATGCAGTATACTTTCTCTCTGCCCATCTTGTAACATGCATGGAATGCGTAAAGATTAAAAATAAAACATTGGCAAGATAATGTAATAATATGTTAAATGGCTTATGACAAGACGGTGATTATATTACGGAGAATCTGTGAAGATGCGAATGACGCGGCTTGACGTGATACAAATGACGTCATAAACGTGCGGACCAATATTGTAGCGTCATTGCCACACTAAACTTATTATCTACACACATAATCTTACATTAAACAGATGATAACTATCGACATTTATATTTTTTGTTGTGTTCTAGAAAAATAATAACATTAAAAAAAAAATATTAAACTCCGTAAACAGGAAAAAGTTTGTAAACCAAACGAGTCCACTGTGTAAATATGAGTAGTCATTCGCTAAATGACAAAGATGTAATTTGTAATGAAAATTAATTTAAACAAGAACTAATTGAAAACACATAAAAATTAACTCTATTTAGAAATTATAATAAATTATTATTATATTGATAAGAATTTCCTTGAAACCGGAAGAAATTGACTCTATTTAGAAACTGTAGTAAATTATTATTATATTAATAAGAAGCTCCGTCAAATCGGAGAGGTGGTAAAAAATTGACATCCTATAATAGTCACAGTAAGTCGTTGAAGTCTTGTGATGCTGTCAAATATTGCAGCTTTTGCACACATACCTACATAGTCACACTTTACTTGCAAAATGCAATTAACAATTACATATATTACATTAGCCGAGGATTGTAGCGTGATAAGATCTAGCGAGCACAGCGCGTATCGCATACCACTGTATGATTACATAATGATTTCATTGATAACTCTACAGCACCCTGACTCAAGAATGACTAATACTCGCCGATACAAAAAAAATACAGATCTTCAACATAACAGGTCAATTGTAGCGCGGCCGTGACTCATTTTCCTCGAAGTGTCGTCACGTTTCCAGAGATTATTACACGGGTTACGTTGATACTACCGCGTCACGGCTACCTCGTTTGTGATCTAATAGCTTCAAAAGAATTGAATTACAACAATCTATTAATCCAATTGACATTTCGACACGCTGTTGCCGGTCACATTTGAGGCCACGTGCACCAGACGCAAATAGCGGACCATAAGAAATGACAAATTATGCAAGTTATTTCGTTTGTAATTTTTTTTGTGTTGAGATTGTTGTTATTAGATAAATTTATTCGCGTAATGTGTTTTGACTAGCTACTGTTTTTTTTTACATTAGGAACAAATATAGCTAATGTATCGTGGTTTACGATTTTAGAGTCTTAAGATAATTACGTTAATGTATACTAGCGACCCAAACGCTGCTTAATGTTATTTTTGAATTATAGCTCAATTATATAAAATGTTTACATAAATTGTAGCTTATGTGTTATTCTGATGTATAAGCCATGTTAATGTAAAGTTTCATCTAAATCTGTTCGACAACTTTTGCGTGAAAGTGAAACAAACATCCATCCTCACAATTTTTCAAATGTATAATATTACTAGGAATAATATAATATATCCACATAGAAAATATTATTTTTATTGCAAACCATTAAACGGTCATTTGGTGATAAATCGCGAAAATTAAAAAAATCTACAAATATATCTAATGTTTATAATTTTCCAGTAAATTAAAGATACAATAAATATACTTGCGGATGAAATCAAATTACAAAACTTAAGTTTTTTTATTTTATATACATACTCGTATATTTTCACTTACAATTACACATTTATGTTATTTTTTCAACTGAGGCAATTCGTATAATTTTTTTTCTATAAAATTAGATTCTTTTAAAATCACTTTGACTACTTACTTCAGAAGTATTAAGCTCATTGAAAAGTTCATATCGCTCTAGTGGATTTTTATATCCGATTATAAATACAGGAAACACTTCACCCGATAATATTTGTTTTACAGATAAGCTTTGATTACTTTTCTAAATATAAACAATAAATGCGTTCTTGATACGTGCTTAGATAAGAAAATTAGTAAGTGGATTATTTAGAAATACTTGCATTCGTTGAGGACTTAGGAATTTCTGTAATGATTATGATGTATAAAAAAAAATAAAATTAAAAAATTAAATTAGCTTCACGCTGTATCCCGCACACACCACGGTAGGCAGAGGGAACCTAATGTTAAGACACTCCGTTCCCCACTTTCTGCCGAATTCTGGAGGCATTGCGTGTTGAGTGGCAGAACTCAACGCCGCACTTAACCTCGACACCAGAGCGAAGAAATGGAAATATAAATTTAAGTAAATATTTTTTATATTTTTATACATCATAATTATTATGATGTATAAATATATAAAAAATCGATAGGAGTGTAGAATACGTATAATTTAATAGATATTCTCTTTATGTAACAGGATTTATTTCTTGGCAGCGCTTTCACAGCTGCGGACAATTTCTTTAAAGTGTTAAGTTAGAACTTGAACTTAGTAACTTTAGGTGTTAGATTTAAATTTGCACGTGTCGAATATTGATGGTATTCTATGTGAGTGCGGGATGCACTGTGTAGTTGCGTGCACGGCGAGGGACATTGTTGGTGAAGGTCAGTTCTGCATGCGCAATAGATACAGGCGTGATGAGCGCTGAACCGTTATATAATGTTTAAGAGAAACATCACGTGCAAACACCAACAATCTTGCACGCAAGCAAACCAAGTTATCCATATATATTAATTCGAAAACACCAGAAAGCTACAGGATTTATTGAATTTTAAAAGTGCGGTTATATCGTAATAAATAACCAAATATGCCGACAAAACCGGTGCTCTTAATGTTTTAGTTTATCGATCTAAAAATTTTTTTGTTCAACGATCGGAAGAACTAACAGGTCCTTTGATTTAGCATAGATTTACATATTTATGTTTTACGCTTGAATATGGATGTAATGTATAAAGTAGTGTTGACATATCGACATATATTTGTGGCAATTGTAGGTATAGAGTATTTATAATTAGATCAAAAAATAAATTTGTGTAACAGATCTAAAAAGCTTACTGATATTGAATACTAAATATTTACTCCAAACCTATTGCAATTTTTTTGACAATTTTTGACTACTGTCCTGTACACATTAAATCTTTAACAAAATTGGTACGACATTGCTGCCTGTATATTTTGAAAGCTTCAACTTAAAACTTTGTATGATTTATATTTCTTTTAGTAATTAACATTTAAATTTAATAATTAACAATATCAACTATAACAATTTTAATGACTAAACATTGTTTTCATTCATTATACACATTACATTTTATCACAATCTGCATGCACTAATTGCAATGTATAAATAATATTTCTCTTAACTTAATCAGCTTACTGGTAAAGGAATTTTACCCGGCGAAATGGAACACACTCATCAGAATATTGGAGATGGCCAAATATGTCAACTGCAGTGAAAATTGTAATGCAGCTAGGATATGCAGTACGTATCCACGTCTCACAATGCTAGTGATGCTAGTTTTAGAAGTATTCGAAACGAATAATGGTTTTACCTTGTGGTGCCAACAATTAGATCTTAAAACAGGATCAGATGTCCATCACATAGAGTAGGATTCACATCGTTTAGAAGATTGCTTATATCGTTTTTGTTATCTACCGAGAGCACTGTCAATCACTTATTGCCATTACAAACGAGTTGCTTCACGTATTGTGTTTATCGTAGGATGCGATACACGTGCCGGCTTGACGGCGGTTGCGGCGTGACTGTCGTTCCACCGCCAGCCGGCCGGCCGATCGCAAACTTTAACCAGCGACCACAATAGCTAATTAGAATGGCGAGCACAGCGGGGCGAGGGCCGAGGGGGACTCCACCCACGGAACTCCGCATCCGCCTCATGGGCTCCGATGAGACCCCGATATTATCAATACATCCTTCTGAACTGACAACGTCAATATTGACTACTGTAACACACGTGCGTTCTGATTTTGCCGCCCTGCCAAATGTCACATTCTCGTGTTCAGTAAACTGTCATGTCGCATATGTTTATCAAAATTTATAATAAATATTTGTTGTCTTTGGTACATTAAATATGTATTTTACATTTAAACAACAATTGCTAACTATAATTTTACTATTCACTATTCAGAAATCGGTTGTCCTTAGCAACCGTTTTCTGAACATTAAATTTTATTTAATTTTAACTTGAAATCAATTCAGCTCTTTATTTATGGCGTTTCGAACATGCTAGTTGAGCACAAAATCACTTCGTCAATATCACGACGTATGGACATATGAACAGACATAGAAGTTTATACGGTTGAAGAAGAGATACAATAGGAGAATACATGTTTAAAAGAGATCCAGTTAAAAACTGCCACTCACTTATAATAAAATAATAAATATATACAAAATATAAACATATAGGGTCAGTAATACATCATATTTTACAAAGATATTTGCTTACAACAACTTCAAATCTTGATGAACTTTATAATAATCGTTCACTAAATGTAGTCGTGGTGAAGGGAGAGTTTATAATTCTGTTACTGTGATGAGTCAAAGACCTTTCAATGTCAGCGACGTACGTATCTCGACGTACGACAAAATATCGACGCGAATAATAATTAACTAAATATTTACTGTATTATATTATGTAGTGATAAAGTAAAAAATATTATTATTTTATTTATATAAAATTTAAATAAGTCGTAACTGAGAGATGAAGCTCTCTAGATTGATACAACTTAATATATATTTTTTTCATATTTTAATATTATTTTAAATTACATATACTATCACACAAACCTTTATCTAATAAGATTAGACGATAAATAATAATAAATATATGCATCTTTAGACTTCTATCGCTTTTAATTAAACATAGTTCTGCTCTATCATATAAATTAACGTAGGTAACGTTGTAATGCTATAGATTAAATTCCATTTTTGTATTTTTTTTATATTAAAAATTACAACTTGAGACTTACGATTTTACTTACTTTTATAATAGCGTTTTTACAATTAGACAGCTTTGAATTTACAAGCAATAAATTTCTTTGCGATGCTTGTTGGTCTTGCATTTTTTTTGCAGATATAGTACAATATTTTATTGCTTTAATTTTTTAAGTTATTTTGTTCCGTTTTTTTATCTTGTATGTTAGGAAGCAGAATACTTAGTTGACCAGAAAATATTAAATAAATCATAAAAGTTTACAGTGAGTGCTTTTGATAATCCCGCAACCATTCACGTTCAGTTAGACACATCCCAACTGCTGCGCCACAACCTTATGTATTTTTTATAGTTACACGCCGTATCCCGCATATAACATGGTAGGCAGAGAGAATCTGGTGTGAAGACACTCCGTTAAGTGAGAATAGGTGGTAACTTATCGCCGAAATCTAATAGCAACTAATATTTTTTTTACTATTACAGAACTCTGTGATTCACATTCAAATAGGTGACTTAAATAAATTGTATTTAATGCATATTAGTGTACAGTTGCATATTAATTTTTTATTGCATGCAGTGAGTAAGACTATTTATTATTCATGATGTGATATACTATAAAAATTAAATATTAGTAATATGATTATAGCCATAGAATATATATACATATATATCTTTACATATAATTAAATAAAAAAAAAAATAGCTTCACGCTATATCCCGCACACAGCAGGGTAAGCAGAGGGAACCTAGTGTTAAGACACTCCGTTCCCCACTTTCTGCCGAATTCTGGAGGCATTGCGTGTTGAGTGGCAGAACTCAACGCCGCGCTTAACCTCGACACCAGAGCGAAGAAATGGAAATATAAATTTAAGTAAATATTTCATCTCCTCGAGTGAGGATCGAACCCACAACCAGTCGGTTTTGCAGTCACACCTAGTGCCGCTGCGCCACGACCGGCCTCAAATAACATATAATATTTAATAATATATTATTTTATGAGTCAATTTATTATACATATTTAATATTTATCTAAGTAGGTTTTGTATTAACATGATACTGTATCCCGCATGTAGCAGGGTAGACAGAGAGCCTAGTGTTAAGACACTCCGCTCTTCACTTTCCACCGAATTCTGGAGGCATTGGTCCACCGTTCAGGCGGAACTCAACGCCGCGCTTTTCTTCGACACCAGAGCGGAGAAATGGAATTATTAAATGTTTCGTTTCCTCGCGTGGGAATCGCGTTTACTGTATTATTTTAGTGTAATTTTATGAATAAATTTATCTCACACTTACATATACAATTTATCTTCAACATAGATTTATTATTTTATTATGGAAAAATTTTAAAGTAATCTAATTATTATCATAAATTTTTTAGCGTACTTAAATTTCATAACAGACCTTTAAATAATATAATTTGATGTTATTTTAAATGCAAATGTGAAATTTATGGATTGTATGGTAAATTTATGTAAGACTTGTATTGACGAACATGGTTTGACGCCCACTCTTTGTAGTGCATATATGGGTAATGCACATACATATATCTATATTAGATATATGTATATACATTCTAATCGTTCCAAGAATATAGATTTTAGGTCTATGTCAATATTTAGATCTTCTTCAAAAATGTTTTGGATTTGTCCGATCTAGATATTTTATTTAACACATTTTAGCCTAAAAAAGAACTACGACAAGTTCTGGATAAGTGTAATTCTAGTTTAAATTTATTTGTATATTTACTGTAAATGTGTTGTCATTTGTTTTGTGTGTGTTTGAGTGTTTTTTTCATTATATACATTCCTGTACCATTCGAAAGAGTAGAAAATAATACAGAATTAACTTTTATTTTATTTCATATTGTAGCGAATACAAATTATTTTTTGAAATTGTAAAAACCGTTTGTTGATACATAATGTATATGTAAATACTGACAGTTTTTTTTAAAGATCACTTTATGTCCCTTCTAATAATTTGCTTTAATAGACTGTTAGCAGGTTTTCACGATAAGCCGACGATACATTTTTCAAACTATTTAATCAAATAGGTCAAAATATTTTTTGAATATAGAATATTGATTGTAATAAAAGTTTGTAAAACGGTGTCATACTTCATTGTAAACAAACACTTGGAAGTCATTCCTGTACATTCCCTATATTTGAGTCTGTAAATTATATATTTTTTATAAAATATTTTTTTTTAAGAATATCAATTTTGTGGTAAGTTACTCTCTACTGACTATTTCACGATTCTTCTTTAACGACAGACTAACAAATGCTATGATTTTATATTTTGAAAATAGTAATTTCGAAAATATAAATTTATTATAATAAGATCAATACAGTTTTTATCTAACATATTACGGTCACAATTGATTGGTTTTATAGCTCATAACATGTAAGTGTATATTGAAATATTTTAACTATCGCTTTATCTGTTTATTAAATACTTCAATACGTCATTTATATGATAATAATCATATTTAAATGAGTTATGCGACGTCAAGTTTTCGCTTATTACAAGTGGGACGTTACAATTAAAATTTAGACTCGACAGAAATAGTGTAAAAATTACGTGTAAACTAACACTTAGAGTAATTTTTACACTATTTCTGTAATTTCTAAATGAATATAGAACAATAAAAGATAGATATTATAAAGGAATCTCTAAAGTTTTACACAAGATATTTTCTTGTTGAAATAAAACTCTTTTCATATCTGTAAAATCCATAATCATTTTCTTTTATTTGATATTCAAATGTTATCAAAACCTACTTATAAAACTCGGGTTAACATTAAAAGTAATATCTTGCAACTTTATAAATATTCTCCACGTTGTTGTGAATAACGGAGTGTCTTACCACTATGCTTCCTCTGCCTAAACAGCTGCGTGCGGATTACAGCGTGATTTAGTTTTTATTTATTCATAAATGTAGGTATTACATTAAGGAAAGTAAGGTAAGCAAATTACTAAAAGTAGACTGAGTCACCTCCTGTAACGTAACCTATGATTCTCAGACTTCCACTCGTATGACTAAGCTGAATGAGTCCATTCATGAAGTTCAGTGGTCACCAATGTTTACAAGCATGCGATTTACGACTATCAAAAGTTGTGTCATCGTTGATAACGATTACGTCTGTATTTGCTATATCTATACAAAATATATAAAAGATAGATAGATATATATTTCTATCTGTGATAAAAAGAAAACGTATCGATATACAGGCACTTTATAAGATAAGTTTCAGGAACTATGCTGATGTAATAATTGAATATGTTTAAGTGGTCTTCCGTTGATTTTACGATTGTAGATATATTGCAATGGAATTTTCCTTCACGCTTATTTGTCTTCTTATATTTATTGTTATTTGTATTTATTTACTTTTTTACTTATTATTAGTGTAGTTTTAAAAATTATAAGAAGATGTTTCAGCTCTACTAAATTTATCTTTTGACTCTTAGACTTCCAAAGACTTCCAGAAAAACTCTGAAAAATATGATTTTTGGAGTTTTCCAAATTCCAATTATTTAAATTAAACGAGTTAGCCAAATTTAAGTTAAAATTTGACTTCGATTGTTATTTGGAGATTACGCTTATTGTAAAACTTAAAAAATAGTAGTTTGTACAAAACAATCGACAAAAATAAATTGTAAAAAAGAAAATATTATCAATTATATCATTAAAACAATTAGGTAACACAACTATTAACTTCTCTTAACGAAAAAACCTAACATCATTATATTTTAAATTCAATCACAAAAACTATACAACGATTTTTATTTACATCAAACTAAAACATTGCTAATTGAACAAAAACTTGAATAAATATTGGGAACTATTAAGAATGCATTAAGTCAATCGCGTTCTTTCCAACGTTCGAATGGCATGCGGTGATTCATGGCCCATTCACGTGGTCTTATCACCACACAAGCCTAGTACAATATTACGTTCAGTGGATGGTACCTGCGCGTGCGCAGACTATAACAGCTGTGACTCATATATCCTGTTCTACCTTCGATACTTTCACGAATTAAATATTCCATACATTTTGTAGATATCGTTTCAGATATTATAACGTTATCCTTATTATTTTTTATAGTTCATTCACTTTGAGTATTTAATTGTTTAATGTTTGATGTGACTGGTTTATTAGAAGCAATAAATACAATTACAGTATTTTAAGTGAGAAAACGTATTAGACGTAAGTAGTAAACGTATGCAGTTTAGGATAAGAAAAGATTTTCAATAAAACTTATTTTACAATAAAATATTTAGTAACATAAAAAAATGAAATTGTATTAGAAATAATTTTGTTAGTTGCTTGCTTCAATTGAAAACCTAGTGTTGAATTTGACAAAACCGTTCTCTACTTTCTGTCCAATTTTAGAGACATACGCGTTGAATTGCGGGACTCGACGTCCTTTGTCTACTAAAGCGGAGAGTTGTATATATTAAATCATATTAAATCTACTGAATGGAGATTGAACCGTCGCGTTTACAGTCATGAATGGGAAATTTTATTAGGTACATTTAAAAATATTGTCGCTTACTTTGCATACCATATGTTACTTAATTTAAAACATCTATAAAGTAAAAAAAAAATATATAAAATATTGGCTTTGAAAAAAAAATATATAAAATATTTTATATTATAATTAAAATAATATATTTAATATGTCAAATATTAGATCACAGCCAAAAGAGAATATTTATCAGCCTCTCTAAGTTTCAACATACATATGAGTCACTTAACTCGTTTTGCTCGATTAATTCATAAAGAAAATTTTTCATTTTCTTAATCGAATAAATAATTGAATGATGAAGTCATCCAATTAGGACTATAATTCGATATGTGATGAGCTTCTTAAATGAGCCTTAAACAAAGTTGATTTGATGTATAAATTACCAATTCTTGTCTGGAAAATCATATTAGAAATAAAATATGTTTAATAATATTTTATTAATCAAGTAGGTATTCATAGAGAATATACAAAAAATATTAAAGAATAATGTAAAATCTCTAAATGATGTCCGAATGAATCGAATAACTAAAATCAAATAGTAGCAATATCCATTAAGTTTTTACAACTTGGATAACCATTCACCTAATAATATCCATACCAAAATTACATCTTTACCAAGTCTTCCAGATTGAGAATATAGATATTGGTGGACCACTTTATTAGAATCATACAAGAACTTCCTTAGATAGGAGCTAAATATATACACGGCTACTTGGGCGGCTCTATTTTAGGTTGAAATTTAAGCCCACACAGATATCGCTGTTCGCATATAAAACCTTGTTTCCTGAAATTTGTTAACTATCACGTCTAAGTCTAACGGTCTTTGTATAAGATTACACGTGAAGAGTGACAGAATGAGGCGATATTTATAGACTTATTAAGAGGATAAATGAAAATCCTTCCTGACATTGGTATAGTTGAAAAGAATGAGAATATAGAGTCGTTTAAATTTACACGGTTGTTAACACAAGCGTGTGACTGTAATCGCGACGACTGTAGGTTCGATCCCCACTTGGACTAATAAATTATTTTTTAAGGAAAAGCTCGGCGTTGAGTTCCGCCACTCAACATGCAATGTCGCAAAAATTCGGTGGAAAGTAAGGATCAGAGTGTCTTAACATTATGTTCCCTCTGCCCACTCTGCTATATGCGGAATATAGCGTGATTGTAAAAAAAAAGAAAAATAATATAAGGCCGTACAGTGTCACTCAGAGGCAAGTAATGACTGACGTCAAATCATCAGACGAATTATATTAAACGCTAGTTAAACGATTATTTGCTTTAACTGCTCTGAGAGTGGCTGTATATGATTTAATTGGATACTTTGATACAGTTTGTGACAATTTCTTTGTTGTTTCTGACGTTCAACATCTTCCATTAAGATTCTTAAATATATGTATGATATCTTAATGGAAAATAATATCCTAAATAAAATCAGCTTCACGCTGTATTCCGCACACTGCAGTAGGCAGAGGGAACCTAGTGTCGAGACACTCCGTTCCCCATTTTCTGCCGAATTCTGGAGGCATTGCGTGTTGAGTGGCAGAACTCAACGTCGCGCATGTCCTCGAGACCAGAACGAAGAAATTGAAATATAAATTTAAGTAAATATTTCATCTCCTCGAGTGGGGATCGAACCCACAACCAGTCAGTTTTACAGTCATATTTTGTGCCTTTGTGCCACGACTGGCCTTAAAATTATTAATTTCTAATATCTTTGAGTTTTTACTTATTTCTTCGCAAAGAACAATTATACTGGAAGACTGAGACGAAAATATACGTTAGCTTTAGGAAAACCCGACAGTACCATTTGCATAATGAGTGATGTATACAATTTTGAACAATGAAAACATGGCTGAAGATGTATGGCTCGACCTACGTAGTTGTGTTACTTATTTAAATCGTGTATAATAGGTTTTAATAAATCTTTAGAGGTGTAATTTGTTAGGCTTAGATATTCAAAATGCAGTATCGTGTGTTGTATATTGCATTTTAGGCAATATTTAAAATAAAATAAAATCTATATTTTCTCAAAACATTTAAATATTGCTAAAGCTATGGTTAATTATTATTAAGACCTAATAGACGTCTTCATTAAATGACAATTCTGAAGAATAAAACTGAAAAAATGCGGAAAACTAAGATTGTTACCTCTAGATTTGAGATAGAGATTAGAGTTTTATAAAGGGGCATTAATGTTAACCTTTAGCTCAATTTCCTGTTCTTTGTGATTTTTGCTTAAAAATTAACCAAAATTACATTTATATTTTTAATGGAATACATGGAAAATTTACAAATAAGAAACTAAATAAATATCTACATTATAAATATATCCGTGGAAGTTTAACACCATTGTTACATGATATGGCATGTGATACACTAGATGGTTGTGGGTGTGGATTCAAATACCATTCATCTCATCCCATCCTACTGACAATATAGTAATATTAAAAATGTTCCTACGGTCGATAAAATAGTGAGATGGATTCTCATATTGGTTCAAACGTGTATTTTACCTGTAAATTTTCTATGCTTATTCGTATAAATAAAAGAAACACATTACAAAATAAGTAAATATATCTAAAATATATTACAGAAAAGGAAAAAACTAAATATTTCTTTATTTTTTTTTGTGATTTTGTAATAAATTAAACGATTACACAACAGTTTTAGTGTTTCTAAATATTTGCTAAGGGTTATCAGTATAGAATTTTTTGAAGATTACTCAGGAAATATATAATACAGATAACATGAATTGTCAGATATTTTAAAATATTTATCTTATACAATACACGAAACAGACATATCACATCTTGTGTCTCTATTTACGTACGTATAGTACTGAAAGTATACATACTGAAAGTCACTGACTCGCTGTCAATTTTGATGAAAATTATTTAGTGGAAATTTAAACAACGTCATTATTTTTTTAAGCTGTCTGTAGTTCTAAAAATACCATAGCTACACAGACCGTCGTGGCGCAGCGGCACAACGTCCGGCTATAAAAGCGACGGTTTTGAGTTCGATTCTACTCAGCTTCACGCTGCATCCCGCAAACAGCAGGCAAAGATAACTTAGTGTTAAGACACACCGTTCTCCACTTTTCGCCGAGTTCTGGAGGCATTGAGTGTTGAGTGGCGGAACTCTTATGGCGCTTAGCCTCGACACCAGAGCGAAGGAATGAAAATATAAATATAAGTAAATATTTCATTTCCTCGAGTGGAACCCACAATCCGTCAATTTTAAAGTCATACTTTGTGGCACTGCGCTACGTCTGGCTTCAATCCTACTGGTATTATTTTCATTTTCACTCTTGTACCATAGCTCTGCCACTTAACATGCAACGTCTCATAAAGTAGGTTCCCTCTGCCAGCTGGATACAGTGTGAAGATAAAAAAATATATACTGCTTTGGAATAACTTTAATGTGATATTATCACCAGAGTATACTGAAGCAATCATTAGCTATCGCTTCTACAACTCTGTACAAGTCATATACAAGAGCTTTTTACATTTATTCTACGTTATTTTTTCATTGAAAAATTTAAAGAGGTGTAAGTGACATGTATATATATAATATGAAGTTCGTTAGTCCACCACCTATTTCGAATGTGAACCACGTACCCATCGTGAAGTTTTTGTAGTTTTTTCCGGTGTAAGGAGAGATTCTTCTGAACGTACCTGGAAATAAAAATAATGAAATTTATTTTATAGCTTACTACGCCTGTAAAAATTAAATTATAATATGGAAATTACAATATGAAAACTGTTTTTAAAAATTAAACTGCCTTAACTCTTCGTGTGAACTATCGGGATTCTGTACTTTAGTAATAACATTTATTGTTTTATGGTATACATAGTATTAGCGACTTATTCGTGGCGTCGCCCGCTTGAAGTATAGGAACTATTATTTATTTACTATTCTAAATTGCATTCGTTTTCCAATAGATTTATCATTTTAAAAACTTTTTACGTTGAAAACTAAAATTCCAGACAATTCAATTAAACTTTTGTTTTATAACATTATTTTGGGTTCTATCACATTAATAAATGCCTCCAAAATCGTTTTTCTCATATATGCACATGCACACAGAAAACAGTTACAATTAAAATAAATTAAATCAGCTTTACGCTGTATCTCCTGCACACCAGGGTAGGCAGAGGGACCCTAGTGTTAAGTCACTTACTGCCGAATTTGGAGGCATTGCGGAACTCTAAGCCAGGCTTTGCTTCAACATCAGATCGAAGAAATGGAAATATAATTTTAAATAAATATTTAATTTCCTCGAATGGGGCTCGAACCCACAACACGATTTGTGCCCCTGCGCCACGACTGGCCTCAGTTACATTTTTATTTACGAATAGATTTTATGACAGCTGTGCCTCCTTCAACTTTAGGCACGCTGGACAAAAACAGTAGCTAGAATCTTTAATTGACTTCCAGTAAAATCCGATCGTTCGATGCAATTTTTATATGGAATTTGTTTGAATAATAGTTATGACATTATTTAACTTGAGTCATTCAATGTTTATGAATGACTGACTCACAGGTCATTAACCTTTCTGTTTATAAGTAAGTTATACTTATTATGTATAGCATTTTGGTTGTAAATCAAATTAAGCAATTGACAAATATATGGATTGACCAACTGTTACCCATTATCGTTCTATAATTTATTATTCAATATATCTGATTAACTGATAAAGATATATTGTCGGCTTCTTAAATTGAAGAATTTAATATAAACATTTAATATAAGAGAATGTTTTCGAGTGATACATTTGATGAGGTCGTGCCGGTGGTATAACCAAAAAATTCCAATTCATTATTATTCAAAGAACAAATATAGATAGATTTCAATGAAAAATAAAATCTTTTAATTAAATATTTAAAAATAACGTTATGGCGAATCTTAGTAAGTTGCTTTATATTTTTCCAAGATATATTAATTATTTCAATATGTATTTCAAGTAAAGGTGGAAAATGGCGAACCGAATGTAACGTTAGGTACCCTCAGCCTACCCTTCTATTTGCGGGATACAGCGTGACCCAAAAAAAACACAATAATCCCAAAAAACTAAGTACATCCAAAGACAAACAAGAATGTTAACAATCACAGATATCAACCCACACCTACCATTAAACCCATCTCAAATCGCCGTCGCTCAATAATAATTTCGATTGGAGCGAGCAATTTAATTCAGCTTAAGACGTTGCGTGGGCGCACTGCATCGTCCATAAGTGCGTTGTAAAACTCGATAAGCGTCGCGACAGTAGGCGGCCGGAAGGGTTGAGTGGTGTTAGTGGACTTCCTACTTAGACAGCGAGCGATTCACCGGAAACGCTATTTTTGGCGCCCACCATCGCTTCCTCCAAGGAAAGTTTGTTGGTTGCAATAATTATAATAAATTTGTGTTTTGTGTGTGTCTGTAGGTTTTATTTGTCTATGTTGAATAAGTTTTGTGGGTAGTCGTGGCGCAGGGGCACAAACTTATGACTAAAATATTTAATTTTTTTTTCCTCGTTCTGGTACCGAGACGAAGTGTGGCGTTAGGTTTCCTCCTCAATACGCAATGCCTTCGACATTTAGTGGAAAGTGGGGAACGGAAGTGTCTTAATGGGAGCGGAGAGTGTCTTAACACTAGGTTCCCTCTGTCAACCTTGCTACGCGCGGGATAGCTATAAAAAAATGGTTTTTATAGTTCCACTAATATATTCGTAGTTCCATTAACGACTGACAAAATTATTTACCTAATTCTTTTCCTTAATTGAATAAATATTTTAGATATTCCCACAACGTAGAGCTTACTATTGCTTTAATAATGTATTAGTGAATCTACATGCTTTATTATTAAAACTATATTTGTTAAAAATAATCTAATAATATATTGGGTACATAAAAAAATACGAACGTGTTCTATCCATATTAAAATTGACACAATATACATGTATTCTCCCAATATATTATTGGAAAGGATATTCTTTTTTAGAAAAAAAGACAATTTTTTTATATACGTTTCTATTTAACAGAAATATTCAACGAAACATATTATCATTTTTTAAAGCGTCATTTACAAACTAAGAAAAGAAAAAAACAAACATAAGAAACCCGCAAAATATATTTTGCGTAAAAAAAAGAAATATAAGAATGTAAAGTTCATTGTGACAGGAAGAGAGCGAGGGCATTCCTTACCGCATTCCAGCACTGGGGGTCCCGAATGCGCATTATTATACGCGTCTGGAATTTACGGACTACACATCGTCATTTTAATAAAAAGTTTACTTTTTCATGGAAAACGACAAAATAAGCACAAATATAAGAGTATAAGGAAAATAAAGTGTTTTTGGAAACCACAAAATTGTTGTTAAATCATGTTTTAAAATATAAATATAATATATTATTACTGTATAATATATTATATTTATTATCAAGGAGGCCAGTCGTGGCGCTGAGACAAAGAGTGACTGTAAAATCGACTGGTTCTGGGTTCGATCCCCACTCGAGGAAGTGAAATATTTATTTCATTTATATTTTCATTTCTTAGCTCTGGTGTCGAGGCAAAAGCCGGCGCTGAGTTACGCTACTCAACACGCAATGCCTCCAGAACTCGGCGGAAAGTGGGGAACGGAGTGTCTTAACACTAAGTTCCCTCTGCCTACCCTGCTGTATGCGGGATACAGGGTGAAGCTGATTTATTATCAAATAACTAAAAAAATACTTGCACGTTATTTAACTATTTATATATTCATACTAATTAAGTCGTATATCATTTTTATAGAATACAGTTTCTATTACATTAATTGAAAATATGTTGATTTACAACATGATTAATGGAAATGAAATGTTTGTCGGTATGTATATAATATAATTTAGTAGTAATAATGTAATTTGAAACAAAAATAAATGAATAAATAAAAACTCGTCTAGTATTTTTATATATGTATATAATTTGCAAGGCAACCATTGTTAAATGATTCATCTGCCTTTGTTTCTATAAAATATAGTATGCTCAGCTAGAACAGAAAAAAAGAGTTATTTAATAAAAAAATAAATATAATTTATTAAGCCGATTTTAAGAAATAAAATCTTTCTATATATTATATTTAAATTATTAAAATATAGTATGTATATGTAGTAGTATTGCATGTTTTGCAATTAAACCCCGCGCTTTGCCTGGTTACTAGAATGAAAAATTAAATGATTAAATATTTCATTTTCCCCAGTTGGAATCGACACCACAACCTGTCGAGTTTACAATCACACACTTGTGCCACTGCGCCACAGCGGCCTCTATATATATATAATTAATCCCCCTAATACCATGTTAATAATGAGGATGTTATGCACATCAAAATTCCTGGTATATAGTCATAATGCGTTATAAATGCGTCTGTTATCAGTAAGCGGCGTGCTCAAAGAAATGTAATTAAAATTGTAAATACTCTCGACGGCTGTTATAAAAGATTCAAATTTGCCTGTTTCTTAACAAACAGATGTAGGGCCCGCTCAGCCCTTCGACTTGACTTGGATATGAGAAAACGGTCTTTAAAGTAACGGAAATTGGATACAGCATGCGATTTTGTAGTTCACTGTGTATATAGGCCACAGCCATTGAGAGGAATTTGTTTATAACAATGTGTGGAACACAAGCTTGGCAGTGTGAAAATGATTCGCACAAGAAAAAAATAGAAATTAGCTTCACGCTATATCCCGCACGCAGCAGGGTAGGCAGAGGGAACCTGGTGTTAAAACACTCCGTTCACCACTTTCCGCTGAATTCTGGAGGCATTACTAAATACGTTATTCTTTGTTCATTCAGCTTGTTTAGCTGATAGGCTCAAAGTTACAGCTATTTCGCAGAATTCCACCAAGGCTGGTAGTGCAAATATATCTGAAGTAGGTCGACGAAGTGGAACGACATTGTCTTACTGAATCATATGGTACACCGTCAGCGCTTAGTGCACGTGTGTCGTGTAGCTTTCATAGCAACGGCTTCAAATTTGAAAATATTTTTTAATTTATTATATTAAATAATTTTATTTATTTATATAAAAAACTTCACTACTAAAACAAAACATATTAAATTTAATATAACTTAAATTATTCGTATATCTTTTGTATAAGTAGATATTCAAGTTACTCATCCGGTGTATTTACCAAGTAACAGGAAACACCAAAATAATGTTGGATAAATGCAAATGAGCTGATATTTAAAACAAAAACTAAGATTATAGTCGTTTGTTTACAAGTCACACAGCGACCAGCGTTAATTGGACTCCCCTCGTCTGAGGCGGACACTAGACCACATATCAATACGCAACAGTCTAGAGCTCATTACGTTTTTTACCCTATTTGGCTTCTAATAATGATATTAGAACTAACGTATTATCCATTGGCCATACCTACATACGTATCGTATAAAATTAAAACAGTCATTCTTTGCTCAACATATGGCATTTGATTACTTGAGTTATTAGGAAAATATGGATTTTATGGAGGAAGCGTACGAATTATCAGAATTGTTATGGCGGCTAATTAAACTCCTATTCCGTTCACATAATTACCTACTCTTAATATTTAATCTCAACACACCTACGTAAACAACACGGCGTATGCTTGTTTTGAAAGATAAATGCTTTAATTGCCTGTTGTTTATGTGTTTTTGGCTAAGTGCGGTAATCAAAATTCAGCTTACATACTAGATCTACCTTGATCCTTACCTTCTTTGGGAACAAGATTTTCGGTTTTCCCGTGTATGTAGAGTAGGATGCCATGTTATCGACTTTAGTAAGCACCATAATTTGCCAAAAAAAATATCACTTAATCCTACACAATTGAACACTATGTAAAGACAAATGTGTTAAATAACTTCTAGAATTTTCGGCGGTCACGTGTCGTAAGGTTAAAGTGAACTGATAGTAACGTTTCGAGTTTACTCCCTTAGTGCCTACGTACAGAGATCACAAAGAAAGTTTCTTTTCCGTTGATTTTCGTCATAAGCTTTTAATCCTTGGTTGCTGCGTACACGTCAGCCACGTCGCGGCTCTGATCGTCTACTTATTGTATATTTGAACAACTGTATTATTCACAAACGGTTAAATGATAAATATTATTCGAGCACTCATCAAATTTGCTGTCACATTTTATTATCGTCGCGGGTAATTCTAGAACGGCGCGAACAGCCCATCACGCGCGATTCTCTTTTCGAACTGAATTTTGGTCGGCTTCAACTGTTGCTTTTATCAATTCAGCGGCGCGTCCCTCCCGCGATGTTAGCTCTCTTTCCAACTCTATGTTGAATACGTAAGAGTGAAAAAGACAACACCTGCAATACGCCTCACTTTTGATATAGGTTCTACGACGATAGTGAATACGTATAGAGACATATGTTTGAGACTTATCCTGCGTTACCTATACACGTTATTGCCATAGTAGAGCCTGTGAACACATTTTAATGGCTCATAAAAAACTCTACTTTGTGCAATTAATTATTATCATTTACTGGTAATCAGTAGTTATGTTTATATTGTGATAATATATTACAAAATGAAGAAACTGAATATCTGAAATATATTAAAATGAATATTTAACGTGGTTTTGGATTACTTTTATCTTGATACATAGTTCCAAGCTAATTAACTTTATATTATTATCTTTGTTGCTATGGTAAAATTGTAACTGTCTATAATACACTACATATTAAACAAAGAAGAACCACTAAAATAATATATATACCGTAAAAAAATATTATATAAGTATGCTATTCTTTATATAACGAAAAACTGCTTCACGCACATTTTGCGTGAAGCAGTTATTTGAAGTATTATTATGGGACTCTACATTTTAGAGTCCCATAATAATACTTCAAATAAATAAATCATAATACTTGAAAAACCTTATTACTTTTGTAACATAATAATGTATAAATATATTGTTTACGTATATGTATATATTTATAATATATTCCAAAACTACGTTATTTTCATGCTATATTTGGCATTTAGCAGGGTAAGCAGAGGGAACTTAGAGTTAAATTACTCCGCTTCCCTTTTTCTGTCCAATTTTGGTGATATTGCGTGCTGAATGATGAAACTTGTTAACAGAGCAAGGAACTAAATACAATTCATTATCCCGAATGGAAATCGAATTCATATTAATCGCTTTTACAATCAGACGACTCTACTGTACTACTTAATCCTCATTTTAAACAATTTTAAATATTTTAAAATAAAATCAATAATTCCCTTACCCAGCACATAATCTATATAATACACGTATATAACACAAATTGACTCAACATACAGACTACCGTTACATGTATCTTGTGCCTTATCCTTTGTGTGCAATAGTGGGTAGTACCAAAAAGGAAAATCAAGATTTACAAGATGATTTATAAGAAACTTAGCAATGCTTTTTGTTTTCCTTACTGAGTTGAACTTAATTTTATGTTTGTTATAGAACTTTTATATAGATGGTATTCATTATTTCTTTAGCTTTTTTTTGATTAATATAAATGTAATGTAATAATTATTATAATATTATTTCGCGGACATATTTTTTAATTTAACTCATTAATAAGGTTAAGTGCGATTAGTGTAAATAATTAATATATAATAAATAATAAATATAATAATTAATACATAATTATATAAATCATAACGATACATAAGAAAAACTCACTTTAGAAAAACAAAAGAAAATAGAGAAACGTAAAGAACAATGTTTATATTAAATATTATAATTTAAAATTACAAAAAAAAAATACATATATCGTCATCTTCTTTGGGGTTGTGAGTAACACTCATTAAGTTTATATCCTGAATAGGCTGTCAGTGAAAATAGAAAGCAGTGACACATAATGGTCGCGACGTCGTGTCGACGTGCGCCGGCGCCGGAGGACGGTACACTATTTTCAGCTTATTTTGACTCAATTCCTTATTTCGAAGCTTAAAAATTACGAATTTTTTTATCGTATTTTAAAATAAATGTTAACATTATTATAATATATTATTGATAAATATTATTTTATATATACATTTGCACATTATTAAGTTACAACAATAATAAATGTTTTAAAGTATTAATACTCTCTACATTTTGTTATAAGCTATTTTTCGTTTTATAAAGAATATCGCACTCCTATATATGTTATTCCTAAATATAATATTTTGAAAGTGTCATCTTTATTTCGTAGGTATTATAAATTTAACTGTTATAAATGAAACATTTTAACCGGATTGCAATTGGTTCAATATACACGTATTAAAAATATATACAATTATTACGGTATTTTATTTAAAATGTCATTCATATCTATACTTTTTTTTTTGTTTCACACTGTATCCCGCATGTCTCCGTTCTCCACTTTCCGTTGAATTCTGGAGACATTGCGTGTTGAGTGGCGGAACTCAACGCCGCACTTTGCCTCCACACCAGAGCGAAGAAGAAAGATATTGTATGCTTATAGTTTTCTTATTCTTGTAGGTACATATGTTATATGGTTCATTTTTATTTCATGGGTTTTTATAATATTTTTAACTGTTATAATTTAACATTGTTTAAATAGATTTATAAGACAAGTAGCCAAATTATTCAATTTTATTGTTTTTCGTATTTAAAAGATCTACATAATAAACTTTGTGTCTAAATCAAATTAGCAAATCTTCTTTCACATCGATTTTTTTGAAACACAAGGTAAACATCTATACATATTTAAATTATAAATTTTCCCCTGCAATTCAATTCTAATTAAAACTTTTTTCTAATAATATTAAAAAAATAATATATATTTAGTTTTTTTTAATTAAAAGCTAAAGTCACCTCTTGAACAATTTTCGTAGAGTACTCGATATAAAACGAATTTCCACTTATACAACATGTCACTGTTTTCTTCAATTTCATATCACACCAACCACTTCTCTTTCACTGTACACGTATACAAACAATATAGTGAACTATGACACACTATACAAACGTCTGTGTCAAATAATAGTTTAGTCCACTCTGTCGTTAAGTGAAAAGAAAAATAAATGCACGCTGCATATATTAGCAAAATCATCAAAATCATTTGTACGACCGATATTTTATGCAGTTTCGCGTTTTGAAACAATTATGCAATTTAAATTGGCACATGAACTTTTAATTTCAAAATTTAACACGTAGATTCGATGAGCTGAATATATAATATTGGCTGTAGTTATTTTTTTATTGTAATATATTTTCTTATGACATTACTCCAATTAAATATGGAATTAAGAATTTGAGGCCAGTCGTGGCGCAGAGGCACAGACAGTCATCTAATATTTTAATTTCCTTGCTTTGGTAAAAACTAATAAGGCAAAGTGCGGCGTTAAGTTCCTCCTCTAAGCACGCAATTTCTCCAGAATTCGCCAAAAAGTGTGGAGTTTTTCAACACTGGGTTCTCACGTACTTTGTGCCTAGTAGTAGTAGTAGTGTAATATGTAGTTAAGAAGTAGAAACGATCGCATTTAAATAGGTTGTTAAGAATAATATTAAAAAAAATATTTCTTATTACAAGATTATTTACGTGGGCCTTTACTCCTGCCAGACATCCTAAAGGTTGTTTAAAAGTGGGGCAAAATACGTTATACTAGCAAGCTTTATTTTTACATATATTATTTCCGTCAGCTTTGCTAAAATAACATAGATCTGGCAGCCCTGGGATCTTGGGCTATAATAGAATTTTAAGAAAATAGGCGTTTAGTAGGTGTTAAGCTTGATTCACTGCTTTTTTCTATATATATCATAAATCTCACATAAGAATGATGTGTTTCGACGAATTTTAACATAGTAAAATATACATTTTATAGACACGCATACGCAAAGTGCCCGTTACGGTCATACCTGTTATTTAAAATAATAATGAAGAACGTTTATTGTTATTATTGCACTATTAATATGATGAAATATTTTTATATCTATTGTTTTTCTTTTTTGTAAAGAATATTTCTTCAAGTTCAATTTCATTGTTTGTTGAACATATTCTATAACGAGTTGCAGCACAGCCACAGTTATGTACATTTATATATTATAAGATTAAAATATGAATATAATTTCAAAATATATTTATATTGGTATTTTGGTTAAGGATAAAGTTTTAACAGTTATTCTGGAATATTGGTAATGTCATTTGTTTAAACTAAACTGCAATTATTTAGGGGTCATTGCACCCAAACACCGAATATGGTCGTATTGCTCACACCTTTCGACACCGATACAAATTGCCCTCCAAGCAGATTTCAAGTAAGCACGTAGACTGATGGCGCACTTTACACTAAATTATATGACGTAAACTATATGTGTATACTTCTTAGAAATTGTATAATATATTACATTTCCATAGCATAGCTGAAAAATTCTTGGTCATACTTTGAATTATATTCATAATTTTAGGCCAGTCGTGGCGCAGGGGCATAAAGTGTGGCTAAAATCGACTGGTTGTAGATTCGATAACCATTCGTGGAAATTAAATATTTATTAAAATAAAATAAATCAGCTTTACGCTGTATCCCGCACACAACAGGGTAGTTTCTCTGGGTAGCTCTGGTGTCGAGGCAAAGGGCAGCGTTGAGTTCCGCCACTCAACACGCAATTACTCCTGAACTCGGCGGAAAGTGGGGAACGGAGTGTCTTAACACTAGGTTCCCTCTGTTTACTTTGCCGTGAGCGGGATACAACGTGAAGCTGTTTGATATAATTTGATTTAATTTTAATTTAATATAATGAAAACATAAATTAATTTGCTTTTCCTCCTCATCATGACACGCAGAAATGAGTAACATATTTATTTAATATTATGTGAAATGCAATTCCTGAAAAACGCTATTTTGTTTATTTGTCGTATAACGATTCTTAAATCATTTAAAAATTTTCAGAATTATCATTTAATATAAATGCAAAAAATCTATGAGATCTATGTTTACAAGTATATTTTTTTAGGTTTTACATTTTATCTTTCCGTTTCCCTTATTTGTCTTAAGTCGAAGCATTGCTTATTGTAATGGCGGAACTCATCGCCACATTTTACGTTACCAGAGCGATAACATGAAAAATCATCCTTCTAATGGGGATTCGATCTACAATCATCGGATTTACAATAACACGCTGTTCCATTGCACCACCGACACCTTCAATATATGACAAATAATAAAATATTTTCAATTCACTGGATCTCTTTTTTACATGTACTCTATAATTGTGTAAAGTCCTTTCCACCGATCAATTTCCTTCATGTGTTTTCCATACAGCGTGACATTGGAACCACAGATTTGGAACGGAAGAACTGGAATAAATATTTTAATTTTTTATTTTTATAATAAAATAAACGATATATATTTTATATGTGAAATTATGTAAGAGTTAAGTATTTACAGGTGAAGGAACACGACTGTGTTCAAGGCGTAACTGTTGCCTTGTATATGTTAATGAGCCCTTTGATGTTTATGATAATATTCCTAAAGCTTTAAAGAACATTTTGTTAGATTTATTGCAACATGCCATGTAAAGTCAATATAATAATAGTTTTATACTTAAGCTATATAAAATATATTTTACCAGGATTTAAATTTTATATAAATATTTTATTTCATAATAACATTTTTTTTATTGGAAGCCAGTCGTGGCGCAGGGGCATAAATTGTGACTAAAACGCGACAGAAACATTAGGTTCCCAGGTTCATTCTACCTGCCCTGTTAAGCGCGGGATACAGAGTGAAGCTATTTTTAATATTTTTTTGTTTCGTTTATATAGAAATATTTTTTAATAAAATAAAAATAACGTCTAAAAATGTTTTTTTTTAAATTATTTTAATCACTTCAAAGTTTTTTATTATTGAGTTATTGAGAATAATTAATATGTAAAATCTTTATTTTGCGACAAACAAAATGACATAAAAAGGAAAATCATAGAAAATAATATATGCACATCGTGTAACGCTGATTTTCGTAATTGGATATTTCGCCGGGCACCGGGCAAGACGCGTGGGAAGCTAACTAAAAACTGCCACGTAAGGAATAATAATAATTTTAAACTAAACACCATGGTTTTTGTTGTTTCAAATCAAATCAGCTTCACAGTGTATCCCGCACATAGCAGGGTAGGCAGAGGGAACGTATTGTTAAGACACTCCGTTCCCCACTTTCCTCCGAATGTTGGAACTACGCCAAATTTAACTAAATATGTTATTTCCTCGACTGGGGATCGAACCCACAACCAGTTCCGTTTACGGTCACACTTTGTGCTCCTGCGACACGACTGACCTCGGTTTTTTTTTAGAATATTATTAGGGTTTTTTAAATTATTGGATCTTGGTAGAGGGTAGGTTAAAAATAATAAGTTAACTTCGTAGTTTTAAGTTATTTAGTTATAAGTAGGTTGTGTTGTTATGTGCCCGTCTGAAATGCATTTTTTTGTAATACTTCATGAGAAAATATTACTTAAGTATACAGAATAATAATTTCTATCATAAAAAATATAGCGAATTAAAAAACTTAAACGAAAATTTGGCATATGACGCCAGTGCCAGTGACGGAAAATGAAAATAAAGAATTATTAAGCGGAGAGTGGTGATCGAACCCACAACCATCGTACTTACAGTCAAATGCTTTCAAGTAATAACATTATACTTATTAATATTGATAACATTTAAGCATTGTTTGTTTATATTTATAGGATTATCATAAAAACATGGATATTTACGTATAAATACTACTAATACGTATAAATATAGCCATTTGTGGTTATTATTATGACAATAAGTCATGACGTTTTATTAAAGGCATTATTATATTTCTAATATCACATAATTTAAACATATTTTTTTTGTAATTGTATCAAAACTATAATATAATTTTTTTATATATATATTTTTTAATATTAATTCAGAGTATAATTTTTGTTAGTTAGTAATAGAACTTCGAACCCTTATAATATACATACCTAATATACTTTTACTTAATTTTATTAACTTTTTCTTTATATATGCTGATATTTAAGACTTTTAGGTAGTGGCCCACATTTACAATGTATACTGCTGTATAATGTGCAAGATATTGATATTTGATTAAAATAAAAGGTCTACCTGAACGTATAGAGTATCACACCTTATTACAGCAGCCTACTTTATAATGACGTCAATATATAAAAAAAATGCTGAATTAATTAGAAAGCAATAGTTTTCTTTATTTATTTTAAATAAGTACTTATATACAAATATTTGTATGTACCATAGCATAAATAAAAAATATTAAAATACTGTATGGCAGTTTTACAGCAATCATTAAACTATAATATCTACAATACAGAAAAGCCCACTGATAAGAAGGGAACGATATGCCTACTATTAATAAACGTTTTAATATTATAATAAATATATATTTTTAATTTTATATTAGATCTAGATTTGAGAGCCTCTGAAAATAATGTACAAGTGATGGGAGAAGAGAGAGAATATTTCTTAATTTTCGAGAAAATGTTAAATTAAAATAATGCAACGCTCTTTTTACTGTCGCAAGCATAGGGTCGAGTCCCGCATGGAGCGTCCTTGCCGCCAACTTCGTCCTCGCAAGCAGCCACGTAGTGCTTGCACTTACTCAAAATTTAAAAAAAATATATAGAATGTTTTTACATTTTTTTATATATAATGCAAATACAGCATAATAAAATAATTACAGGTGGTATGCGAGCGAGTGGGCCGCTAGTGTATATATATAACTAATAAAATCATTATCTTATACCATACATAACTTATAAAACCAAGCCCAATAAAACAATAGATAATTTCCTTAAAATATATATTACTTTAATAAATTTAATATTAAAATTATGTAAAGTAAATTTATTAGCGTTCTCCAACCACGTGCAAGCGAGACGGGCTTTATCTCGAAAGCACGTGTCTATAATGTCAACACAAAGTAGTATTGGATTTCAAGTCGACGTAGACAAGATCCTATAGGCTTATTGTTATTGTTACTTAACTAGTACACTGGTGTAGTATTATTATGATAATACTATCATAATTAAATTTAACTCGAAGGTGAATGTTTTAAATTTAATTTGTAGTTTTAACTATGATATTTTAATTTAAATATATGATTTACTTGTAGGTTGAGGGGCTAAATTAATAATGAGAAAGGATATAGAAAAAGTATACTTTTTGGTACATAATTACCAATAAATATAATTCATAATGATGTTTAATTTGAAATATTCCTTATTTAGTTTCAAATACTTGTTCTTCACGCTGTATCACTCACACACCAGGCAGAGAGAACCTAATGTTATGACACTCAGTTCTCTATTTTCTGCCGAATTTTGGAGGTGTTTCGTGTTGAGTGGCGGAACTCACGTGGCGTTTTGCCTCGACATGTAAGGGAAGAAACGAAAATATAAATTTATATAAATATTTTATTTCCTTGAATAAGGATTGAACCCACAACCAGTCGCGTTTACACTTACATGTGCCCCTTCGCCACGATTGGCCTCACTAATAAATAAATCTTTGTTGTATTCTAAACGTTGTAAGTTTTCAAAATATTTTTCTATGAGACTAACTTACCAAACGTAGCACATAATCAAAACAATATTAACAATTGTTCCAGCCTAGCCTTATTTATAAAGCGAAGGAGACGGTACCTAAACAAAGCCTTAAGATTCTAATATGTTTATGATAATACAATCATAATATGAGTGCTAATAGCCTGGAGTAACATTATATATTTAAATAATATAAATAGTTATAACAAATATTAATATAGTCACTAGGATTGTAATTCGGCACGTAAATATAAATATCAATTTTTTTGCAGCCCTAGGCCTCCCTTATAAAGCCCCTACTGTCTATCCGCTGCCATACATCTTTAAATTGTCTGTCCATCGCGCTGGTGTAACCATGTTCCACTTCAGTGTGCCAAGTCTACTAGTCAAGTCTACTCATAGTCTGACTTTGGCTCTCTGGTGAATGATTTTATTACAAATCTTATTTACCAGATACTCCACGTGTTCTATTGCTGGCTGATCGACTTTTAAATTGTGGCCAGCAGAACTGTGGATGTCCAAGTTTCAGTTGCGTCAGTAGGTAGACTCCGTACGTATGTATTTAGACACTGTAGGACTTACGACTCAAAAATATGACGTTTCTTGCCAAATGCCGTCCTGACTCCACGGCATTTGAATTTAAAGATTGACAAAAGCATAAATTTAAATATTTTTTTATCAACTTCCAGTTTTAATTTATATGTATATATGAGGTTAGGCAGAAAGAACTTAGTGTTAAGATACTCTGTTCTTGGATTTCCGCCATGAATCAGAGAAACTGAGCGTAGATTGGTGGAACTTAACCACGCTTGTTTTTACCAGAGCCGGGAAATTAAAGTAATTCATTTCTTCGTGTTTGGATCACACCCGTAAGCAGACGCTGTCCCATTGCGATAATGGCAATAATTGAAAGAAATATTAATGTATCAAGTAAATGTTTAAGTTTGATAAGCTAAGAATTTTATAATTTATTAACAAAATGTTTTATTGTGTATTTGTAAAATTTACATAATAGGCAGGTACTAAATAATTAAAGAAACAATACTCGAACTAAGATCAATTTGGCATTGAAATTTCAGAACGTGTATAGCGCCCACGTAGCGTCTAAAACCTAAATTGTGTTTGATAAGGACTGATTCCATCTACTTTAGATACACACACAGAGAAGAATGATTGACAAACAGAAATACTACCAAAAAAAAATCTGCAATGTAGTAGAAGTATTTGCCAATTAGTATATGATTATTTTCTGCCTAAACAGACGAAGTGTAGAAAACTTCGGCACGATGTTCAGTTCCTTCATGCCGCATTCTATCTAATCCTATGAGGAAAACGAGAAAGATTTTCAATATAAATAGCCCTAACGGGAAAAGAATCAAATGTCATCGTCCATACAACGAGGTGTGCTTAAACAGAACATTTATATATTAACATTATTATTATTATTGTCGTTTCAAATGAAATGCGTAAAGGATTTGGACAACTTCGTAAGCAAATTACGTCATTTAAACAAACATTATCGCAAGTACGTCAGAAGTATGTATGATAAGTTACAGACATTATCGTATTTGAGTTATTTAAGGCATGGTACAATTTCCTTGTGTATCTGATGATAGTGATAATTTAGAATAGGACCGGATGTATAAAGTATATTATTATAAAAGTTGATAATTTTGAAATATAAAAATCTAATCCAATCTAGCACGCTTCTTTTTTTCTTTCTATTCACGCTGTATCCCTAGCGGAGTCAGAGGAGTCAGAGAGAACGAAGCGTCAAACACACCGTCTCTATATACCTCTTTCGCCTCTCCGCTGTCATCAACCTCTTGATGTCCTCCGGGAGGTCCTTTCGGGAGGTTTACTTGACCTTTCTCAATTGCATCATCTTTTTTGTCATTCATTCCACGTGCCCAAACCAGCTGACCATGTTCTTCTTCATTCTCACCGTGACATCCTCGCTAGTACCTGCCATTCTTCGATCTTCTTCGATCAGCTAAGCTGACTCGACATATCCTACGAAGAGATCGCATCTCTAATTTAAAACGTTATCGTATTCGTATACAGTTAGAAGTTACGTTCACTTAATTACAAAACTTGCAACAATCTTTAACTTCCTTTAACATGATGTATTTAATATAGTTTCTTGAGTAAGTTAAGTTAATATAGTTTTTAATTATTAGTTTGCTTGTTACTTTAGCAGAAGAAAGAGATAGTTAGAGTTAGAGATAGTTAGATAGAAAGAGGTAGAGAAATCTATCCTTGGATTTTCGCCAATTTAGAGACATTTCATGTTGACTCGCGGAATCAAACAAATAAACACTCAATTATAGCATTTAATAAAGTTTTTTTTTATTTAATAAAAATGTAATACAGATCGATAAAAGAATGCTCTGTGAATAAGATACTCTGTGCGTGGTCGAGTACCTTTGCGTGCCAATGGAACTTGGCAATCTGGCGGGCAGGACATCCCAATAGAGGCGATATAAAGTTATTTGTTTAAGTTTAATGCCTGCCCACGTGCCCTGTCGCAAATTAGAATATTATGGTTTTATTGTGCCTCACTCATTGAGCACTTCCACTGGCGGTTTGACCTCCGGACTAACAGGATAGCTGACACCGCCGTCACTTGTAACACAATATCTAGACAACTCAACTTTATGATCATTTGGTAATAGCCGTGATTTGCTTAAAATTTATACTTTAGGTTAATCACCATAATTTTACAATAATATTTATAGAGGATAGGAATTATATAGAGAGATTATAGAAAGGCCGATCCCACACGGGAAAATTATTATTTATTAATATTCTGCTATATCAGGGCTACACCGTGAAGCTGAAAAAAATGAATATAATTTCTAATAAATATTTGTGCTCTCTTCTATCAATTCGGGAAGAAAGCTAAATAATAAAAAAAAAATGTTTTAAGAACGTATGCGTAATACGTTACAGTTAAGTGAGTTATCGTATTAAGCGCCTAAGCATAATAATATATGATTCATTTGAATTTTTTTTCCTGTATTATATGTATTCTCAAAAATAGTGAGCGACAAAGAATTTCTTATGATAAGTGAAAAGTATCTATTTAGTACATCAAAATAGAATTTACTACTTATCGTGAGTTGTCATATGTGTGATATTGATATTTATAAAAAAAACTCACTTAATTTATCTTTTTAAAGGTTATATATTACACAATGTTTTTTGAATTTTAGCTTTAGGTACTAAGATACCTACTGAATGTTTTGCCTTAAGGATATATTGTTTTTTTAGCTTCAGGCCGTGTTTAGTTTGATGGTAGACAGAGGGAACCTAGCGTTAAGAATCTAACAATAATGTAATTTATATCATACCGTAAAACTCTATAGTTGGCTAAAATTTAAAATAAAATTTGTTAAAGATGCCTAAAGAAGCATTTCTCGAATAATACGGGCTTATTTTGTTCTCAAGTCTGAGGAATAAACTCTTAATTTAAGAATTTTTTTAGGAATAAACGCTTAACTAGTTAAGTTAAGTTAATTAAACTTTCAAAAATGAAGCATGTAACTTATTCTTTGAATAAAATTATTTGAGTTTTAAAAATAGAGTTATAATACATTTTTTTGCATCTCCCTAATTTAGAAACATTGATTCGACGCCATTTTAAACTTAACGCTATATCCCGCATACAGGATAGGCAAAGAGAACCTAGTGTCAAGATATTTCGTTCTCCGCTTGATTATTACAGAGATAATATGTTAAATATTAAAAGTACTTGTTCTTATTATGACAATCATAACCGACACCTAATTCAAAAGATTTCAATGTTTTCACTTGCATTTTCACACCATGCCTATAGTAAGTGAAAACGGCATAGATTTTGAATTGAAAATCCATACTTTTACTCATCATATTTGCTTTTTTAACATCAAAGTAAAGAAAATTAAACCTAAATGCTATCATAATTATAACATGTACATGAAAAATCATATCAGATTTCAGAATTGTAGGTCAATTGTAATAGAATTGTAGATTGCGGCCCTATTCAGTAATATTGTCAAATTTCCATTACACATAAATTGTTTTTTTTTTCTGATTTTTATTATCTTATTCGTCGTAATCAAAACTAATATTGTATTTCTCGTTGATCTACAAATATGAAATTTAAGAAGAAGAACTACAAGTACAAGTAACGCAACATATTCGTATATTCGTGAAATTGATACGGAACTCTCGGTGAGCGAGTCCGACTGGCAGTTGACCGGTTTGTTTTATCTTATATCATCATATTAAATACTGATTGACATTATAAAAAAATCCAGATTACTTTCATTGCGCTCATAGAGTGATTGTGTGTTGGATTGTGGAATTTTTTAGTCCAATAATAATGCGTATACGTCTGGAATTAAAAAACACACAGCAGGGTAGGCAGAGGGAACCTAGTGTCAAGACACCCTGTAAATATTTTATGTCCTCGAGCGGGGATAGAATCCACAACCCGACTGGAATTAATAGCGCCACAACTGGAATTAGTCAGTCAGTTATTATATTTATATTAAAAAATATGAATACTACTCCTGCCAATTGAAGCCCCGTAGCTACATTGACATCCAAATAACTAATAGACTTGCATATAAATTTAATATTGCCTAAATGAATACAAGTCAAGTAGGTACATATAAGTGAAGTAATATATGTGGTATTTCCTTTTAAAATTTTAACTGAACTTTTTCCTTTTCCAATACTTAAAACTTTATCTTTGATTCATAATAACATGAATTCTGCATAATATTTATCACTCACCGTTACGGTGCATTTGGTATATACAATGCAAGACTTACCTAAGAAAGGAAATCTTTAATAAATCTTGAATAGCACTAGCTGAATCATGTATTAGTCAAGTTTACGGCTAGACGAGCCCGTAAACTGATGTTTACTTTGTTAGTAAGGAGGGCGGATAAGAGTTTCCAAATAGTGCAAAACAAACTTAGAAATTCCATAATGTATGTAAAGTTTATCTGTGATTCAGTATGAATGAAAGTATTTAACGTGGATTTATTTCTGTCGATCCTAAAGAAAATATATAGAAAATAATTAAAATATATATTGAGTGGAAGGGGAACGAAATTTCATCCTTTTATTTCCTTCATTTTTAGATACATTAGGGCTAGTTTAACCACTGGCTGATAAAGTCCCGGACAGCCTTATCTGTCAGACAAGCCATAATTTTTGGTTTCACAGATCTCGGATAGTAATATTTAGTTGATACACATTTGACACATGCATTTCGTTTTTACATAGTTATTTGTAATTTAAAAATGTAACAAATCGTATGAATTGTTACCTACTAACTACTGAGGTCAGTCGTGGCGCAGGGGCACAAAGTGTGACTCTAAAACCGACTGGTTGTGGGTTCGATCCCTACTCGAGCAGATGAAAATTCACTTAAATTTATATTTCCATTTCTTCGCTCTGGTGTCGAGGCAAAACACGGCGTTGAGTTCTGCCACTCAACACACAATGCCTCCAAAATTTAGTAACTTCAGCGCTCACTCATTAATGTAATGTATTTGTTATATCCGGAAAATTAAACTATATTTGATGATATACGAAAAATTTACTACATTACATTATACATTTCCTAAAATACTTAAGATAATATCTTTAATTACTTAAGACTTTTTAATGAACAAGTAAATTTCTAATGAAATGTTGCCTTTTCGGCAGCAATATACAAAAATCTATGCCATTTCTATATAGTTTCTTGTTCTATAGGTACGATGAACGATATTAGCTTATTGCCTTGCAGAATAGACGTAATGTAGAAAATAGTTTAATAGATCAATATGTAAGCTACATATAAAATACATATTTATATTAAATGAAAATATTTTTACGGAGATATTGTGCGGAAATTTTGTAATAATAGTAATTTGTAATATTTATTTAGTAGTTCGTGGTTATCAGTAGAATCTTGGAACTTTCTGGTTAAAAACTAAATAATTATGTACCTCTTAAAAGTAATTTTAAAACACTGTTTAGCTATGGATCATAAAAATAAATAAACAATATACATTTATAATCAAAATCAATATCGCGTGTACATGTACAACGCTCATGGTCAATTGTTATATTATTTGTCACGAAATTTTATATTTTACAAAGAAAATTGTTACAGCTATTATCCTGTTAAATATTTTTCCAATAATTTTAATGTTAAATATCGTAAATGTATTTAAGTAGAGCAAGTTGTTAGTATTGTAACTGATATCCCAAAAACCTTTGAAAATATTATTTAATAAATAATACCTTGGCTCGTGTGTCTAGTGGTTAGAATCGTTTATAGTTGTGATAGTGAAGAACCCAAAATCTTTTAGAGATTCAGGGGTTAAGAATTTTATTTATGTCATTAGAAGGTATCGCTTTAATAAAATATTTGCCATCAAAAGTTTATCCAAATAACTGAAACTCGACAATATAACATTGTCATAACCCGAAGCCGAGGGAAAGCCAAGAGCGCGTCCTATCTTCCTCTCCACTATAACTGCGAGCTAGTTATAGTATGTAAAAAAGCTATAGATCTAGTTGTTTAAGACGTACCTAAATGGCTGAATGATATATCGATCATTAAATACATATACATATATATACCTATATACTCATTATTTCTTAGATTCTATCATTTTCGACGTCAGAAGGAAGAAGATTTGTGTGTGTTTTCAAATATTTCTTATTTAAATATTTTTATTTTATAATAATATATTAAATCAGCTTTTTGAAAGGACGTACATGCATGAAACATGTTAAATTGTCAGGTATTTTGACGAATATTTTAGCAATGAATGCTGTTTCGAACATCTGTTCAAATAATAAGTAGAATGGAATAACTTTGTTTCATATTATTTATTTTTTAGGATTCCGTAACTCAAAAGGAAAAATCGGAACCCTTATAGCATCACTTTGTTATCAAACTTCATTCGCCTTGTCAAATCAAATCCTATAGGATATTTGCCATAATACACGTACAGTAATAAAATTTGGAAAGAAGTAATAGTTTGTAATAATTTTACAGTTTAGTTTATTTCTGCATAATATTATAATTAACTTTATTTATATATTGTATAATAATAATATTTATATTGTATAATAATAATTATTATTATTTTAGTTCATTTAAAAAAAAAGAGTGTAGGCCCGCAAATTTACGTTTGTCAACGTTTATAAGTTGAACTTCCCATTGACCTAATTGAATATTATTGTATCCTGAACTTCGTACGGAATCCTGTACATGGGGTGGGATAGGAGTCTGACTGTTTTTTTTAAATAATATTATTTAACATATTATAAGTAATATTGTCATAACATATTGTTAGATTGCATTATGAAATTAATATTAAAAAATAAACAAATACATATTTAAAACAATAAAGTCAAAAGTAGAGGCCAGTCGCGGCGCAGCGGCACAAAGTGTGACTGTAAAACCGACTAGTTGTGGGTTCGATCCCTACTCGAGGAGATGAAATATTTACTTAAATTTATATTTCCATTTCTTCGCTCTGGTGCCGAGACAAAGCGCGGCGTTGAGTTCTGCCACTCAACACGCAATGCCTCCAGAATTCGGCAGAAAGTGGGGAACGGAGTGTCTTAACACTAGGTTACCTCTGCCTACCCTACTGTGTGCGGGATACAGCGTAAAGCTGTTAATAAAGCCAAAATTAACAATAATCTACTTATCAGAACGAGCTTCATATCGTAAAGCAGAAAATGCTTAAAAAAGTTATTGCACATTTCTAGAAATAACGGAAATAGGTTTATCCAACTAACTATTATCAAAGAGGACTTAAGCTATCGCAAAATACTACAGTACATTGAATACCAGATATCTATTTCTAAGAATTCTCGTCACTGATTATGAGAAGTTACGAAAACAAAACGAGATGATGATTCATTTTTTATTATCAGTGAATGACCTAATTTATAAAATATATGGCGCTACGAAACTCACTTATGTCATTCATCGTAATCATTAAAGTCAGTTCAGTTCAATTTTTTTTATTTTTTTTTCAGCTTCACGCTGTATCCCTTATAAAGCAGGGTAGGCAGAAGGAGTCTAATGTTAACACTCCGCTGTCCATTTTCCTGCGAATTCTGGAGGTAGAGCGTGTTGAGTGGCGGAACTCAGCGTCGCGCTATGCCTCTACACCAGAGCGAAGGCATAAAAATATTAAATATTTCATTTTCTCGAGTGGGAATCGAACCTACGACCAGTCACGTTTACAGTCACACATTTGTGTTTCTTTAATTATCTAGTTCCGACTGTGCCAGTTAAGCACGAAATTACTTCGCCAATGTCAAATTGCATGGAGATCACACAAAGGAGGTTGTACGGTAATAAAAAGAGATAATATTACAAAATAGGAGATCGCATGTTCATAATTATAAAAATGGCAATGTCCTAACAATTTTTCTTAAAAGCGATAATGCAGGTATGGCAACAAAAATAGATTGCCAAAATGAAAGACTTGTTCTCCGTTACTTCACAGAACAAGCAATAAGATTTATTTTCACTCTCCATCCAAATACAAACATTGCAATTTACTAATAGCCCAGGATTTCAGGGCTCCCAGGATTATTAGTCTAATATGTAGTTAAGACGGTATGCGTACTTACTAACTTGAAACTGAAGCCCTTTGAGAGGTAGTCAATCCTCAAAATTTCAGCTTTGCTAAAATGACGTAGGTCTGGGAGCCCTGGGATCTCAGTCCATAATGTTTAGTTTATGAAATTTCTACACATTTTTTTTTATTTTAACCAAAATTCGTAACATTACTGCAGATTGAATGAATTTAAATAATTAGTATTGCTTATATTAATATGTACATATATTTTTTTCTTTAGATAAGATTATTTCAAGAGGACATTTTGAAATTATTAAAAAATATTTGAGTTGGATGCTAATTTTTGTTACAACAACAGCAGCGACTGTTAGATATTTTATTTGCATGTTATATTTGGAAAACATCAAATTCAAGTTAATAATAACCAGAAACTACTGTTTATTGTCATAGGTACGCGTCTCGCCGGCGCCTGCGCAGCCCGACAAAGAAGATATTGTTTTATGCTTACTTACAAGGCGCGTTTCATTCTCGAATATCAATTTGAAATATTACGTATAACACACTATTCTATCAAGAAAATGTTATTATTAAGGGCATGTGACATCTTGGTATTCGTTTTGTAAATATATCTAAGTATTAAATGATGACTCAATAGTTGAATTGCACACAATTTAGTTGGTATTGACATAATTATTTTATCTTAGTGTTAAAGATATAATTAAATATTAAGTTAGATATTTTCCAACAAGATAAATATTAGATGGGATTGTATTTTAATTGTACTATAATTTTGCATGAAGAATATGTCAATTAGATATGTAATGTCTTTTTGTTTTCAAAAAATTATAGAATTTGAATTCATTGTTTCTTTTGTTTTATTTTTATTTTTTTAGCTTAACTCTGTATCCCACAAACAACAACCGTTCCCCATTTTCAATTAAATTGCACTTTGCCTTGACACCAGGGCGAAAACGTAAGAATTAAACATTTCATTTTCTCGAGTTTTCTTGTCTATTAAAAACAAGACAAGGCTGTATGACAGTTGGATTCCAAATTTGTACTTTTTATCAAGATCGAAGAAACGTCTGCATTTCCAATATATACTAAGTAACAGTAGAATTAACTATATACTTATGCATACGTATATATACATGAATATATTTAAGAAATTTATGTAAATAGGTTAGGTCAATTATCATCGCTATCAAGACCCTGAAACTGAATTTATGAAAATATTTAACTTTCAAGCACAATAATTACAATGTATAAACTTAATTTTATTCGTAAGTATATATTTATTTTATAGGCAGGTATTGTAAATTATAAAATTAATATTCAATAATAACATAACATAAACAAACACCACCATAACAAAATTAGTGACTTAATATGGGCCATATTTATCAACCGCTCTCAAGTTTGAGATCATTCTTGAGATGCCGTTTTCATTTATAAATTACATACTTGTATCTATGAATGAGAGCGAAATATGGGCCTTGAAGACATAAGATGATTATAAAATATCATCATAATGGATGACGGTGTGTATAATCTTGCTCGTTATGCTTCTTAGTAACAAATAATATATTTTAAATAATATAATAAAAAAAAAATTAAATCAGCTTCACGCTGTATCCCGCACACAGCAGGGTAGGCAGAGGGAACCTAGTGTTAAGACACTCCGTTCCCCACTTTCTTCCGAATTCGGAAGGCGTTGCGTGTTGAGTTAAATAATAATATAATATGTTTTAAATATTTTTGAAATGACAGTACTTATTTGTACAGGTTTTAAATATATTGGAACTTGGACCGCTTCTTACTTGGATTTTAAGTTTAAAATTCATTTAAATCAAATAGAATACATTTCTAATTCAAAACAAAGACTATACGCCTGCACATTAACTGCAGGCAAACTTTTGTTCAAACAACAAAAGTAGATATTTTTTACGGCGTTTAATTTTCAAAATATTTAAAAATATGTTATAAGCTGTATAATTTAAGAAATTTGTTATTTTTCCAAAAGAAATACTTTTAGAAAATGTAGTTTGTTTAAAAAAGTAGTTTTAAGTTGATCTATAAAATAATTCCACTATCTCACAATTTTTTAGTTTTCTTTTTCTTAGACTTTTGAAAATACTAAATTTCATTTTTTTTTATTTAGTATATTCATTAGAAAAGTTATTGTAAAATTTAGTTCACTTAATCTCATGAACTAGATTGTTAAATTAACAAAATCTAACAGAAATTTTAGTTTATCAAACTAACTATTAACTACAGCCAAAGCTCAAATGCGTTAAAGCGTACATTTTATCAAAATATAAATAAAAAAGTGTAAATTAGCTTCAATTCTCGAAATACTTTGGCTTTAAACATAACTTAAGAATATCTAAAACGTATAATATAAACTGTTATAAAAAATACATCAAAAAACGTATTATTGTTTAAGCAGTCACTCTGTCGATTACAAGAACTAGAAGTAGAAGTAAATAACCATTCCACATGATAGCGGACGCGGCGCCGGCACGTGGAAATTAAATAAAGAAGAAATATGATAGTGTCGACTTGCCTCTCGAGTAGTTTACTTGTCACCGGTCAAAGGGGCGACGACCTCTTTGTTTCCGCCGACATTCGGCACGTTAATCGGTAAATTACAAAGTGAAACCGGATTAAGTGCTGTAATGTACGAAACTTTACGGAAAAGTTAAATTAATAAATTTGAGAAATCGGCTTAATTTGTTGTCGTGGCGCAGTGGGCGGTATCTGGCTGTAAATGTGAGGGTTGCAGATTCGTAGTTTCGGGTTGGCATGACGTTGGTTTGTGCCACTTAACCAAATTGCTTCTCTTAAAAGGCTAGAGAGAATGTCGAGCTAGTAAATGTTACTAATATAAATGTGGATGCCTGTTTGTTACTTTTATCATTTATTTTCATGTAATTATTCATATACGGAATTAGATGAAATGTTATAGTAATACTAGCGGGCGCGCGCGGCTTCGCTTATTTGCACCCTTAGGGGTGAATTCTAAAAAAACCACGAAACACGTGTTCAATAAAATATTTTTAATAGTTTGAATTTCAAATTATATAAAAATCGGTGCCAATTTAAAAAAAATCCATACAAACTTTCATCCCTTTAGAGTTAAAATTTTTCAAAATCGCTTCTTAGTGGATGTCCAGATTATGAAAATAAACATCTGTCCAAATTTCATGTTTTTACCATCAGCGGTTACGGCTGTGCGTGCGTCTTACCTCAGTCAGTCAGGTACATGTCCTTTTATATATATATATATATATATGGCTTATACATCAGAATAGATTTTATATAAAAAAAATATAACAATTATACTATATTATAATAATAACTTAAGGCGGGCAAAGCCACGTTTGGCTATCTAGTAATTTAATAGTAATTGTTTCAGTAATACTAGTAGATATCGAAAAGAATGAATATTTAAATAAAAATATATTCATAAAGTATCTATTATACATAAAAATATCATCTTACGTAGGTTAGGTTATTCACCTGCGCATTTCTCGGTTCTTTCAAATCATCTCTATGCGTAAGCTAGCAAAAAGTAAACGTTGGTAATAGTGTATTACTAATCCGAACGTCTGGATTTAAAATTAAATTGAATATTGCTCTACCAGAAGGAGAAAGATATAGATAACAAATGGAGAATATTAAAAATAATCTAATTTACGTTTTAATTCCGTTCTGATTGTTTTCATACATGATGAAGTGTCTAGTCTTTGTGAACAAAAGCGATTCAGGTAGTGGCTTCTCGCCAAAAATTTAAAATCATCTCGTATGTTTATGCAGTAGGTACTTATACACTGTAGGTATAGACAGCTTCGCTTATAAAATAAGCTAATAATCAGCTCTAATATAATAATCTATATTCGAAAATCTATTTTATATCTATTTTCATTAGAATCTGAATTAGTAAAATAGTATTTCAGCAAAAATTGGTATTATTAAATATTTTGCTTCAATTTTCATATGAAGAAAAATCGATAAAATTTTTATTTTACGTAATAAATACATAGTAACAAAAAAGAACATAATGATTTTTTATGGTTTACGGAACCAAAAGAGAAAACCGGAAACTTTATAGGATCACTGTCGTGTCCGTTCATCTGTATGTATATCTGTCAAGACAACTTATGTGCCTCACGATAGCGTGAAGGTATCAAACTGTAAATAATAACAAATATCCAGGTCTACGGTTCCTTGGAGTATAGAAAAATAATTAAGATTAAATTTGTTTAAAAATTGTTTTGAACTTGACGATGTTTTAAAATTTCTTATATTAATATGGACATGTGAAGCATACTGAAATAGATTAGATAAAAAAATTCAAATCAGCATATGTATACATATATCTATTAGAACTAGTTTAATTACAGTTAATTTAGTCTTGAACAGCCTCGAGCGCCAGTTGCGAGTGTCACAGTGTCAGAGGGTGTTAATTTAGACGCATCATCATTAAGACCACACGCAATATGCGAAATGTCAATTGCGTAATTGAACTACGTCGTAAGCGTTTTACTTTATTTTTTTTAGCTCTGTATCCTGTATGTAGCAGGTAGACAGAGGGAGCCTAGTGTTAAGACACTCCGCTCTCCACTTTTGGCTGAAGTCTGGAAACATTACGTGACCTTAGCCTTGACACAAGAGTGAAGAAATGAAAATCTTAAATATTTCATTTCGTCTGGCCTCGCCGGCCTCGCTGGCCTGAAAAGTTTTTCTTTACGTATTTTGGCAAAAATCCAGTTGTCAAGGATACTTAAATTGTTTTAACGAAATAATAAGATATTTTTTTTGTACATAAATAACATTTTATTGTTTCCCTCATGAAATTTATTTGATCCATTGATAAAAATGTGCCGTAGAAAAGAGGGATCGAAAAGAAGAAAAAGCTAAACAAAATAAGAAAAAAATAATTTATAGTTTAAGCATGAAGTAACTATACTAAAATTGATTACCTACTTCTATAACGTCAAATTGAGATATGGAAATCACCACAACTACTGCCTTAAACAAGAAATTATATGACCATGAATATATTTTAAATCAAATCAAATCAAATCAGCTTCACGCTGTATCCCGCACACAGCAGGGTAGGCAGAGGGAATCTACTGTTAACACACTCTGTTCCCCACTTTCTGCCGATTTCTGTAGGCATTGCATGTTGAGTGGCAGAACTCAACGCCGCGCTTCACCTCGACACCAGAGCGAAGAAATGGAAATATAAATTTAAGTAAATATTTCATCTCCTCGAGTGGGGATCGAACCTACAACCAGTCGGTTTTACAGTCACACCTCGTGCCTCTGCGCCACGACTGGCCTAAATTTTTTTAAATGTAATATGTAAATTTGTTCAGTGTTTGTGTCATTTCATAAATCGACACTACCGGTTTCGAGAATGCAGCCTCCTGACCTCTGTCGTTAAGGGCGTACGACGCTTTATAAAGAGTGGGAAATGTTACTCGACCGGCTCTTCTGATCTTTCATACATACTCGTACATTGAGACTACCACTGTGGACTTATCTTTCAGAATTTGCGTAATATATTGAGAAAGTGCATATTGGATGCATAATTCATATTATGTAATACGGTTTATCGGATTTTTTAAAGTATTTTTTCACTAATTGTAATTTTAGTACAGTAATTTAATGTTTCCTTAATTTTTAGCTCTTTAAACCCAGTCGTGTCGCACGGACATGAAGTGTGATTGTAAACACGACTGGCTGTGAGTTCGATCTCCAGCCGAAGAAATTAAATATTTATTTAAATTTATATTTCCATTTCTTCGTTCTCGAGGCAAAACGCGGTGTTGAGTTCCGCCATTCAATACGCAATGCCTCCAAAAATCGAGGGAGAGTGTCTTAACACTAAATTCGTTCTGCCTACCCTGATGTGTGCGGGATACAGCGTGAAGCTAATTTGACTTTCTGTTTTGATATATTTATTACTTACTGAAACAACCCATTGTCGCACTTTCCGGCTAAAGTGGTAAAGCTCATCATGATCAAATGAGAATTCGCAAGGTAAATTGTAAATGTACTTAAATTGAGAACTTTAATATTTACTACAAAGTATGCTAGAGGCTATTTAATACATATACTCGTATATTAGATTTTATGTGAGTTTGCAGCTCTTCTGTAATTGGATATTTACTATATTCATGGTAATATTGATACTCAAATATTCTAGCGGCGTTGAGTTCTGCCTCTCAACACGCAATGCCTCGGAACGGAGTGTCTTAACACTAGGTTCCCTCTGCCTACCCTGCTATGTGCGGGATACAGCGTGAAGCTGATTTATTTATTTCACTTAAATATACTAGCAGTACATACATACAATAAATATAAATACTTTTTTTTAACGTTAGCGGTATAAAAATAAAGTAGAGTTAAATAATAAGTCAGCGATAATTTACAAAACAAATTGCAGAATAAACTTTATATATATTTAGTCAATATTTTGATTTAAAATCTTATTTCCGACCTAAAAGGTCGTATTGTTTTTACTTCACGTTGTATCCCGCACATATGGGGAGACAAAGAAGACCTAGGAACTTAGTGTAAAGACACTTCGCTCGTGACTTTCCGCCAAATTTCTGAGATATTGCGTGTTGAGTGGCGCAGCTCTACGTCGTGCTTTTCTGCGTCTAGGTACCAGAGCCAGGAAATTAAAATATTCAATATATCATGCTTCGAGTGGAAATCGAATCCACAATCATTGCGTTTACAGTTGAACGCTTGAGCCTTTGCGTCACGACGGTATATTATTTTATGACGTGCTTTATATTTAGCAATACATTCCAACGTGGGCGATCCCGTTGTTATCTTAATCTAGTTTTGATCTCTGGTGCAAATTAATATAAGACATGTAAATTAACCATTAAATAACCGCACACAGCAGGGTAGACAGAGGGAACCTAATGTTAAGACACTCCGTTCCCTACTTTCTGCCGAATTCTGGAGGCATTGCGTGTTGAGTGGCAGGACTCAACGCCGCTCTTTGCCTCGACACCAGAGCGAAGAAATGGATATAAAAATTTAAATAAATATTTGATCTCCTCGAGTGGGGATCCAACCCACAACCAGTCAATTTTACAGTCACACTTTATGTCACTGCGCCACGACTGGCCTCTGGCTATTGGCAAACATTACAACATTTGAAAAGAGAAAAGTTTTAATGCGTAAAAAACCTACCTATTTTCGTAAATATTGTACTCGGCTATGTAATAATAATTATAAATTAGTTGAAAATATAATAATTATATATTGGTAGGTATATCATAAGTCGGATTAATCTGTTATTTTCAGAATTCTTTAGTGTACTTGGAAAGAACTGATCTTGAAAGCGGCGGGCTGCAGATATATTTCTGTATTTTGGCCAAGGATTAATGATATTAGCGATCTCATAACAAGAACTTAATAGAGTGGTTTGTGGGCTTCAGTAATAGGTAACGGTAAAAAATATTATAATACGAATAATATTAGAAACTACGATCCGACCTAGTTACGTTATAGCAAATAATCTATAAAGATGTTCTTTGTTTCAGTAGGAACTAAAAATATCCAATTGGTTGTGTTTTCTGTCGATATATAGAACGATGTGAACTTTGCCGTGTAAATGGGTTAAATATATGAAACATATTTAAATATTTATGCAAAGTAGGTAAATGGAATTCGCGGCAATCACGTAATATACACGTTTTAACCTTTTCAGTTATATTCTCAGTAAACTAAGAATAATCGTGTTTTATGTAACTTAAGAGGCCAGTCGTGGCGCAGGGGCATAAAGTGTGACTGTAAAATAAATTGGTTGTGGGTTCAATCCTCACTCGAGGAAATGAAATATTTATATAAATGTATATTTTGACCAAGCGCGGTGTTAAGTTCCGTCACTAAATGCGCACGCAGATACCACCAAAAGTCGATGCAAAATGAAGAACGGAGTCTCTTATCACAAAATTCTCTACTGTGCGCAGGATTTTTAAGAAGTAGGGTTTTTTTGATTTAATTTAATTTAATCGTCACTTATAATATGCATGTACTAAAGCTATTTAAATTAAATTAAATTAAATACGTTAGTGGGATAACTCAGTGAATACATTCAAGATATTTATAGCAGTTGATGCCATACTCGATAGACAGTTTCAAATTATTTGACTTTGTTTCGCAATTTGTGAATATTTTTGGCATTTTGCCCTGAAAGTATAGCACTTACGTTCAACACTGAATGAAATGTTTCAAAATGAATGCATAAACTACATGAAACTAACCAATATGTATGTAAATGTTCTTAAAATTGATCGTTTTATAATATATAGAGCTCTATAATATGTAATATTTTATTAATTATATTAAATGTTCTTATTATGTAAATGTTCTTAAAATTCATCGTTTTATAATATATAGAGCTCTATAATATGTAATATTTTATTAATTATATTAATATTTTATTACAGAATAGAAAGGATAGTATCTACATTCTATTTAAAATACAAACTGACTGGTTGTGGGTTCGATCTCCACTCAAGAAAGTGAAATATTTCATTTTATATCCAAATTTTCATTTCTTAGCTCTGATAACGAGCCAAAGCGCGGCGTTGAGTTTCGACACTCAACAAAACAATGCCTCCTGAATTTTGCGGAAAGTGGGGAACGAAAGTATCTAAATGCGAACAGAGTGTCTCAATACTAGGTTCCCAAGTTTCTCTGCCTGAGCATGAGTGTGATATAGCTAAAGTTAAAAAAAACAAAAATTTTTTAATAAACGCTATGTCATAAACAATAAACGCTAAAGTGACAATAGTGGTAGATACTTTTATATATGTATTTTCTCATAAATTTAATTTCTTACGTTGTATGTTTGAGCATGCGCCATTTAAAATAATGATCGTCATCGCATATAAATAGATCGATCTCTCCGCTTGTATGTAAAAACAGTATTATCAGTTATAATGTAGCTAGTTACGTAGATTTTGCACTTATGACTCATATTAAAATTGTTGTTGGTTTAAATGTTTGGTTCAAATATTTTTCTGTAACGTGATAGATAAAAAAAACTCATTTACAGCAATTTTAAAAACAATATTAATTTATATTTTTTAATGTGCTATGATAGTATAGGATAATTGCTTGGGGTGATTAGAAATATTATAGCGTACATATAAAGATGAATAAAGATGGATACTAGTCTACTTCATCTGAAAAACAATATGTATAATCTCAACTATATATTTATTTATAATAGAGAAACATACACTCTGATATTTTTATTACTAATTAATTATAAGTATTACATTCATTTAAAAAATATATGAGGTTATAAAAAAATATTCAATTAAAGAAAGCAAAATCGATAAATGATGTAAAATGATTTGATGAAAATTACGTAGACACACAAAAACTCTAAAATTAACATATTAGTGCTAAATATTTTTAACTAATACTGTTATTTTAAACAAAGATAGTTGAATTTTAAATATTACCTCCAAAAAATATAATGACATAATTATGAATATGATATGTAACAATAGAATTTACATAAGAAACTGATGTTTGAAAAAATATGCAAATAGTAATGACTATTTGCTACTATTGCTTCACCTTCACGCTGTATCCCACACACAGCAGGGTAGACAGAGGGAACCTAGTGTTAAAACACTCCGTTCCTCACTTTCTGCCGAATTCTGGCATTGTGTTTTTAGTGGTGGAACTCAACGCTGTGCTTTGCCTCGACACCAAAGCAAAGGAATGAAGATATAAATTTAAATAAATTGTTCATTTCCTCGAATGGGATCGAACCCACAACTTTGTGGCCCTGTGCCACGACTGTGCCACAACTGGCCTCATGACATTTCATTGATCTTTATTCATTTCATTGATTTAAATTAAAAACAGATTAAAGAAACTACAAACTGTGGATTGGAGTGGATTCTTGAAATATTTAGATTTGGGTGCGGTTACATACTTGGAGTGTATCGTCAGTAGAATATATATTGTGATATGACGTCACGCGCCATTGACCCGCCGCGCCACGTCTTCTAGGTCGACACGACAATGTGACTATTTGTATTTGTTTGATTTCTAGGAGGTTGAATTGTGATGATGATGATGATGGTGAATTATGATAGTGATGATGATGATTTATTTATATTGGCCAGAAAAGATAGTGTACGAACAGATAAAATATTATTCAAACTTTAAGACAGAGATGAGGAATATTTTTTTTTTTTTTATTATTAAAATTAGAGATGTTAATAAAAGTGTAAAACTGTACGAGAAGAATATTTTTTTCATAGTAATGTTTTATTATTAATTTGAGGTTGAAATAAAAGGTTTAATAAGAAAGGCAAAAATCCCAAAATGTTGATAACTTTAAATTTAGAATATTTTTAATAGTCTATGCTATAGCATAAACTATAAACCCTTTTGTTCGCGACGAAATCATCAAACATTTTATTTATTTTCTATTTTAATTATATCAATGATTCATACTTAATTATTTGTATCATATATATTTGAATATGTAAATGGCGAATTAAATTATATACGTAGTTGTTCTAAGATGAGTCACATTATTTATATTCACCATTCCGATTAAATCATAACAATTTTCATATCTAAAACTATTATCTTATATGAAAATATTTTTTCTAGTATATTTCTTTGCTATATCTAATATTTAAGTATGTTATACAAACAATTGGTTTCTACAAATTATAAATGATAGTTTAAAAATATATGATTATTGATATCAAAATTTTATATGTATTTTAATCATCGTCGTCAATTTAAAAATTAAAAGGCGTCAAGTCACCGGTAAATTGTAATAACTTTAAAGTGAAATAGAAAAATACATCTGCAGCATCTGTATTTCGCAGATACTAGGATAGGTAGAGCTGCAGTTTTATATGTATAATAGAAATGATATAATAATATATAATAAAAAATATATAATTTCATTCATTTCTACATATTCTATAATGATATTACTTTTAAAAGATTTATTCCAACTATATAAAACTACACAAAACACAAACAAACAACTACAGATCCACAAATCGAAGTGACCACTTCAACGTGTAAAGTAAACAAACGTAACGCTTCGCACGTTATGGTGCTTATTGTGTGTATTTTGTCACTTAGCACCGCATCCTTGGTCACTGAGAGACTTCTTAGTACCGTTTTACATAAGATTGGATTTGTGAAAATTAGAAGTCATGGATTTCTAAATAATAGAAATAAGATATAGATATTCATGTATGGAAATTACAATATATTTAATAAAAATACTCTATAATGATTTTATTTGTATTGATACATATTAATATTCTATTTAAGCAAAACACTCATAAGTCATAACAAGCAAAATAAGGAAACTCATGTAATAAATAAATTAAGCGTGGCCTAAAAGTATTTTGTATAGACGTAATACTATATAATTTAAGTAATTATAATTTCTCGCATCTTGGGCTTGTCTTGGTTATTATGCAATTTATGCTGAAAATCAGGGAGAGGTCCCGACTATTGGCGAGGTGCCTTTGTTCACAGAGGTGTTGTGGCAAAGGTTCACAGTTGGACTGCGTAAGCCATACGGCTATGAGTTTATTAGCTTAGGTACTAAAGTTTAAGCTAAAATATTAGCGAAAAGAATGCAAGAGAGATCTAAAAGGCTGTTGTGGGAGGCCCAAAGAGGCTCAACCAAAAAAAATTCTGTTTTGGTGATGAAATTGTGATTTGGAAAAGGTGTTTGACAGAGTAGTGAGAGCAAAATTATGGAAGATACTACCCTGGTACAATGTGAGCGGACCCTTACTGCAAGTTGTAAAGCCTCTTTACAGAGATCACTCAGGCTGTGTACAAGTAGGAGCTGGCATGACGCATTGGATTGACATCCAATCAGGTGTTAAAGAAGTTTGCGCCATGTCAACTTGTTTGTTCAATTTGTACTTGGATAGCTGTCTCCAAAGAGTGAAACATACTGATATAGGAGTGAAAGAATTGCCTGCTGTACGCAGATGATGCAGAGCTCATTGCATCATCAGAATGTGAGTTGCAAGCATTAGTTACCATGCGATAATGCGAATAAGACAAAGGTTTTTGAAAAAAGGATAGAATGCAAGATCAATGTTAATGTCAAGATAGATCAAGTGAATGAAGATGGAAGATACGAGTTGGATGTGGAAAGGCGTATTGCTGCTGGTAACAGGGTTAAGAGAGCCGTAGCTCCATTGATGAGACGGCGAAACGTCAGCACAACTGCGCGTTTAGCCGTATACAATGCAGTGTTGGTACCGGCTCTGTTATACGGCAGCGAAATATGTGGGTATTACAGAAAAAAAATGAATGCCGTAGAGATGCGATCTCATTATTAGATTGTAGAATATGCGGAGTCAGCTTAACTGATCGAATCCGCAATGAAGAGATACATAGAATGGCAGGTACTAGCGAGGATGTCACGGTAAGAATGAAGAAGAACGTGCTCAGCTGGTTTGGTCATGTCGAACGAATGAGTAATGAAAGAATGGCAAAAAAGATTCATGATGGCAAAGTGAGTGGATATACATTTAAAGGGAGACCTCGGTTGGCCTTCGAAAGAAGAGATTGATGACAGTGGACGAGGCGAAGGAGATATGTAGAGACCGTAGCGTTTAGCGCTCCGTTCTCTCTGACTACCTACCTAATTAAGGTAATTTCTAGTTAAGAATTCGAATTATATATAATATTTAAAACATCATATTTTTTATTACAATTGATAGTGTTGTAATTTAAGAAAAAAATATTAAAATTTATAAAAAAAAGTTATTATAATAATAGTTAAGTATTAATTTTCAAAAACTGAAATAAGCTAAAATATATGTATTTACTTATACTTACCAAACAGATATGAAGATCACTATTAAAAGTTAATTGTAGAGCTAATGTATCAATGTAGCATCAATATTTTTATTACGTGTTACTAAACTCGTAATCGCATGACCGTTGTTTATAGAAATTCATTTCATTAAGATAAAAAAATATATATATCAGCTTCACGCTGTATCCCGCACACTGCAGGCAGAGGGAATCTAGTGTTAAGACACTCCGTTCCCCACTTTCTGCCGAATTCTGGAGGCATTGCGTGTTGAGTGGCAGAACTCAAAGCCGCGCTTAGCCTCGACACCAGAACAAAGAAATGGAATTATAAATTTAAGTAAATATTTCATCTTGAATCGAACCCTCAACCAGTCGGTTTTACAGTCACACTTCGTGCGGCTGCGCCACGACTGGCCTCAAGTTCAATAATAAAAATTAATATTCTAGTACAATTTTACCATTTTACGGCGATGGGGTAGATAGTAAATAAGTAAATCATCATCAAATTAATTATGTATAATTGCTTCAGTTTTTTTCTATTTCTTGCATATAGAGAAGTTAATATTCTCGTATAAGTATATTTGTATGTATTTATTTTATAATAAAACGTGGCGCTGATTTCGTCACCAAGCGTGCCACGACTATATTTATATACATAGAACTATTTTCCCAATTTTCCCAAGCAAGGTATTAGAGACGCGTAAAGAAAAAAAACACCATACATTACATTAAATAAATATTTCGTAAAAAAACATATTACATAAAGTTATGTTGATATGAAAAACAAATAATAAAAGATTTCCCATAGATTTTGTTTCACACATAGATTAAATCACACGTTAAACACAATGAAGTCATATATTTCATTTATTAGTTACATGGATTTTCTTTACCACGTCGATACGTACATATCTATGAACTAACATATGGTTTTTTATGATGATCTGTGTAGGATAAGGCCCAGATTATTGAAAGAAATGAGCAACAAAGCCGAAGAGAAGTCAGGCAAGATATTATGTCATTCGGCTTGGATAAGGACAACATTTTATGTATCACAACTTCGACTATAACTGCTTTTACTTTGATTAAAATATTTAAAAAAAATAATTGTACAGATATATATTTATTTACAAACAGAAATAACAATAAATAAAATTGAAATTCGAAACAGTGTATATGACACTCATCGGTGTCAATGGGACGACAAAACGAATCCTACGTATTGGGAGCACGCACTCGTATCAAAACTCCCACAAGTTGGGAACTGGGTTTATTTCAGGAATACGCTGGATCTGCTCCAAAATACGATATAATCGGAAGCCGGTCACTTTACGCTGACTCAACGTGTGAGTAACATCTATCCATGACTTCGCTTTTCGAATGTCAAAGATCCCACCGATGGTCCAAATATATCGACAATCTCAATTTATTTATATTATCTCGTAGTAATTTTCGTCGGAAAAACAGTAACGTGTGGGTTGAATGGCTTGATACTTGGAAAATTTGTGTGTAATGATAATTTCTTGAGAGAGAATCTGATTCTTGTATTTCTTTTTTTTTATTTTTTCGCTAAAATAGGGACATTAAAATATATTGAGAATTGCAGAAAAAGGAAATAATCATGCTTTGTTTTACTTCATCTTTAGCGCTATTATTACATATATCACGTCGTATCCCGCATACAGCAGGATAGGCAGAGGGAACCTAATGTCAAGACACTCTGTTCCCTATTTTCCTCCTTGTTTTTCGAGTTGTTGCGTGTTGAGTGGCGGAACTCAAAGCCAGGCTATTGCCTTAGTGCTAGAGTGAAGAAATGAAAACATTAAGAAACCACAACCGTCGCGTTACAGCACACCCTTATGCCCCTACTTAATGGCGGCATATTACAAATATATTTATCTAAAATATAAATAATGAAGTAACCATTAACTAGATAGTAGAATTAATACATAAAAATAATAAACATTCTTAAACGAAACAATATGAATCAGTAAATTAAATCCAGCAATTTGTAAATATATCACTCAAAAGTCAAGGTGTCCTAAACATACGAACTTGATGTATTCCAGAGATTTGCATATTGATAAATGCAGCGTGCGTTTTAACTTTGAATCACTAAAAAAACAACAGAATGAAACGTTTTTTATGCACATCCATATCAAATTATCCTTTAAAATTTTAGAAAGGGAGGAACAGAGGGACTTTACACTAAATTGCTGCCGTCTATGCTGGCGGAATATAGAATAGAATAGAATACTATATTGCACACAGAAAAATAAAAGAAATACAAAATACAGATGACAATAACAATATATATTTATAAAATGTATGCAAAGGCGGCCTTATTGCTTCAAGCTATCTCTTACAGCAACCCTTGATAAATAAAGGACTAAATTTTAACAAATAAAATATGGGAATAACGTTATAGTGCACAATTCGATTACATAAAATACAATAATAAAATAAAATTGAATAATATACATATATACATATCGTATACTACACAAAAAAAACGATTTAATATTATATCTAAATATAATCCTAATAATATTATGTGAAGCTGAAAAAGAAACTGCCATTTAGTATAATTTTACAAAAGACTACATTAATATTTATGAGAAAATGATGTTTTATATCCATCGTTAAATCTACAGCTTAAATCGTTTAATTTTAAGAAGAGGTCACGTTAAGTTGTATCCTTGATAGTTAATCAATGCATGTTAGATCATCATGGAAAACCAGTCTTTAAACGTTCTATACTTTATGTTTTACCATATTACAAACGTGAGATAACAGACCATTGTAATTAGGTACATCTTGTGATACGAGATAAGTATTGTTTAATCAATATTTGGAGTAGAAATCGCTTTCATTCCTGTATTTGAGTTTGCCATTTGACTTACAGAGACTATACGATCGACGTATTTTAATTTACATTTAAATACATACCTCATATCACCTAATCATCAATATAATTATTTAATAGTAAATGCAGAATTCCTTAGGTAGTTATATCAAACTCATTCTGTCTGTTAAACAAACAGTTATGTAAATGTTTCGTACACTTTGTAAGGAAATATAATATATTATATGTTTCTTTCATTAAATAAACCATATTTATCTAATGAATGATTACTATAAAAGAAAATATAGATCGAATGTTTCGCAGCGAAAAGTTATATTTGTGTGACACTATGACACCTACAAGGTCGTGTTTATAGTAAATTATACTCAAAAAAGAGAAAAATTCTACCTGGCCAAAGAAGCGTTCTCGCGCAGCAGCTGTAGTCTCATTCCGAGGTGAATCACTTTTAACTGAGCTGGAATCTGTGGGTTGCGTCATGTTTAACGAATCCTGAGACTTCTTAACAGGATCGTCAGGAGGAGGAGCAGATTGCGCCTGCGCTTCTTGCGGCGCAACCCGCTCTGAACGGTCCTCAGCCACTTTGGTCACCTTTTGTGCACTACTGTCTACTGTATTTCCCCCAACCCCGTTAGTCTTTTCACTGTTACCCTTTTGTTTCTTCTTGTTTTTCTTCTTGCTTTTCGGTTTCTTAGGCGGTTTGCCCTCGTGGAAGCGGTCGCTAGCGCAGCACTGCACGTTACCCATGTCGACGAGCGAGCATGTCGCGGTGGCTCAGCTGCAGGAGGCGGTCGGTCGGTCGGTCGTTCGAGGCGCGTCGGCGTCGGCGCCGGCTCGCGGAATGAGCGCGCCGCGAGTCCCCGGCGTGCGGCGCCCACCCGCCACCCGCCCCGGTATTTTTGACGCAAACTTTGGAATCACGCTGACCGCCGATTACGCGGATGGCGTCCGCGAAGGATCGCACCCGAAAGCCAAAACGCAAACGGCCGGCCGCGCTGGCGTCATCGCGCCTCCTCCCCCGCGCCACAAGGTCAAGGCGCTCGTGGCTCCTCCTCAGCACGGCGAGACCTCAGCACCGTCGCCACCTGACAGCCAGCTCCGGCCCGACACTGCTATCGATCACGCAATGTTTACATTCAGCTGCCACGGGAACCGCGAAGTAACCAATGGCGACACGCTATTTACCGTTGTTATGCATTTAATTAAAATAACCCAACACAGAGTAGAATGATAGAAAAACTTAAACATTATTCACAAACGAGAAACGTCACGCGATTTTAACAAAAAAGTGGCACTAATAACTTTTATTTATGATTATATTATTAGCTATTGCGCAAGAGTAAATCTAATAATAATGTTTACACAATACAGCAAACAGTAAACAATGTTTTGTTTGAAGCGGACGCGGTCGTGCTCCGCGCGTTATCGGGCGCTCGGAGGCGGGCGGCGGGCGGCGCGCGCGCACTGGCGAGTGGCGACGGCGAGAGCACGTGGCGACGTACGAAGCGAGTTGTAAATTTAATACGCTGAGTTAATTACGCTTGCGATAAACAATAACAATTATACGACAACCGTAGAATATTGAGAACATCAAATACCATATATAATTTATTCTGATATTTCTAATATAATTACTTATTTTACTATTTTTTAAAAGTATAATGCTTATATATGTATATACTTTTTTCTTATCATACTTATTCTACTCTGCGGGATAGAAAAAAATATAAAGAGATCAACTAGGCGCACTAGGATTATCTCATTTATTAATTCCAATATTTTTTTAATTTTCTGCTGAATAAAAAAAAAGTTCCTCTGTGTATAGTTATACTATGTCGTATAATATTGTAATCGCTATGCTTGTCATGCATATTAGTGATCATAAATGTGGTGTCCTATTTAATACATTTTTGATCTATGGTCCTATTTGTTTCCTTCCTTCCTAACGGTAGCGCCTAAAGAGTTGGCTCCTTGTATTATATTCGAAACAAAATAATATTATAGGACAATAATAATACTACTTTTAGAGATATAAATGAAAAAAAATATTTTATGTTACGTTTATAATGCAATTTTTTGTATGTTATTGTACAGTTGAAGTGTATGTGCGAGAGAAATATCATATTGTAAATATTCCCATTTTTAGTACATCCTTGGATTGTGCCGCTCAAAGTGCAATATCTGTTTTTGCACGGAAAAGGACGATAGAGCATATTCCACTAAGTGTTGACTGTGTTCATTACTTTTTTTTTTGAAAAAAAAAAATGTAGAGCAATGAGAAAATTAAAAGGAGTATAGTGTAACTTTATAAGCAATTTACATAATATTGAAGCCAGTCGTGGTGCAGTGGCACAAGTGTGTGACTGTAAGCGCGACTGGTTGTAAGTTCGGTCCCCACTCAAGGAAATGAAATATAATAATTAAAAATGTATATTTTCATTTCTTCGCTTTAGTGTCGAGGTAAAGCGCAGCGTTGAGTTCCGCCACTTAACACGCAATGCCTCCAGAATTAAATGGAAAATGGGGAACGGAGAGCCTTAACACTAGGTTCCATCTGCCTAGCCAGCTGTGGGATACAGCGTAAAACTGATTTTATTTTATATACTAATAAGAAGCTCTTGTTCAATTTAGAAAATTATATTTGTGTAGAATAGTAAATTTATCGAGAAGAGCTATAGGCTATAATTACAGATTTGATGTAACCTAAACCTGTCAGAGTTACCTCGGGCAGTTATGTTATGACATGTTTATTGACCACAAGGGCAAGTCCGCACGTAAAAGCTAGTCTATATAATGTTAAGCTTTATAGATCCAATATGAAAGAAAACATTATAAATTAAAACTTACAATTCTCTTTTAAATAAGTACATATGACATTACAAAAATTGGCAAATAAAAAAAGACTAAGAGTATTATAACACAAAGATTTTTGTAATTCTTAAAATATCCGCGGGTAAGATATGCGATCTCTGGTTATTTCGGTAGTAGTGGTGTCGCAACTTTTGATGGCACAGAAACCGGGTCACGTTTTAACGTGCTTTCACGCCGCCTTTCACACCGACGCAGATTACGAATAAATGAATTTCATTTATTTTTTCAATTACTACATATTATAAACATAATTTATATAAGTTTTATAAACAATAATCCCGCTCACAGCAGGGTAGGCAGAAGGAACATAGTGATAAGACACTCCATTCGCCACTTTTCGCCAAATTTTTCGGGGCCAAATTTTTTTGTTAAGTGGCGGATCTCCCCACCGGGCTTTTGACTTCGGCCCAGAGCGAAAAAAATGAAAATATTAAGAACTAATAATTCATTCAGTCGAGTGGAGATCGAACCCACATCCGTCGCGTTTCAGTCACACCCTTGTGCCCATGGGCCACGACGTCCACAAATATAAACAGATAACGTGATTAGTTAAAGTGTTTTATGATCTAACTGGTTAAAATCAGTAACGTTTCAAACTACAGTACCTTTAAAAAGAAAATCTGAATATTCCAAATTAGTTTGAAAATGATTTCCACGATTTTAAGTTATCTTATCAAATTATTTTTCTTTTATATTTGGTAACGGTGTTAAGTATGACTATTAATCTTATATCAAATGGACGCCATAAACAAAGCGCCGGCGCAGAACGTAAATGTTAGATTGCATATTGGTCGTTTATGTATATTTGATTACTTTATTTTTGAATGAGAATGGTGATGTAAGAAACTTTGTAAATAAGATTTTGTCTCATTTATTGATATAATTCGATTTAATGTTACAAGTTGATGAATATTTAATATTTGTAATTTTTCATTTGACATTTTGACGTTAGTCGCGGCGCAAGAGCACAAGTGTGTGACTGTAAACGGGACTGGTTGTTGGTTTAATCTTCACACAAGGAAATGAAATATTTATTTGACTTTTTATTTTCTTTCCTTCCCTCTGATGTGGCGGTGTTGAGTTCCGACACTCAACACGCAATGCTACCAAAATTTGGCGGAAAATGGGTTCCCTCTACCTTGAGCCTTTACCTCTACTCTCAGAAATGTAATAAATATGCGTAACCCTACGTACCCAAATATTCATAGAATTTTATCTAGCACATAGCAGAGTAGACGGAGGGAACCTAGTGTTAAGACACTGCGTTCTCCACTTTCTGCCAAATTCTGGAGGCATTGCGTGTTGAGTGGCAGAACTCAACGCCGCGCTTAACCTCGACACCAGAGCGAAGAAATAGAAATATAAATTTAAGTAAATATTTCATCTCCTCGAGTGGGGATCGAACCCACAACCAGTCGGTTTTGCAGTCACACCTCGTACCGCTGCGCCACGACCGGCCTCACAACTACACAAACATACATATATATTATGTAGAGTTAATAACAACACTGACTGAGTAAGATAAGTAGATTAGCAGTTTCCTTATATCTTTCGGTAATTTACACAGTTTAACCAAGATTTTATCATTTGTTTCTGTCTGACCGCTACTTTATAGTGCAAACTAAATTATGACAAATCGCATTGAAGTCAAAGATTTGAGGCACCAAGTCTTGAACGTGGGCGTCGTGACCTAACTAATTATGCCTTGATATCTCCATAATCTTAGTAAGTGTGACGTTTAAACCGAAAGCACCTGATTTTTAGTATTATTATTTTTATATATCACTTTCATAAATTCTTCAAAAGTTGTTTTAAAATTGACTTTTTGAGTGTTAAAATGCTATTAATAGCTGTAGATAACATTTCGTTTGTTTGAAAGATTTTAGGAGGGTTAACAACGTATATAAATTATATTAATAACTATATACAAATACATCATAACATAGTTATTTATTATATTAGTTTTCATTATAAAGAAAATTATTTAAAAAAAAAACCAAGAATCATCTTTACATATTATAGTATTATAGACTACTACCAACCTCACTATCGCTTTCAGCAGCTGCCATAGCGATTTCTTTCTTCAAATGCTCCTCTGCCTTATCGAACTCCTTGTCCAGCTCCGATCCTTCCAGTTCTAGATGTGGCGACGTCTGCAGTTCCTCGATGCCGGTAGAGTGCTCGGGATCAGATTGAAATGATTTCGGACTTGGCATTTTCACGATCAAAGGACGAAAATTGAGTCGTGATATTTCTGCAATATTCGTATGTTTATTATACCTTAAAAATGTTCAGCTTTTAACTTAATTTATTAACTAGCTTTAAGTGGAATTACAAAATAATTACACATAGTCCAAAAACTAGAGCTATCTCGTCAGACAATGTTTGTAAGTCAGCTTCACGTTGTTTCCCGCCCACAGCATTGTAGGCAGAGGGAATCTAGTGTTAAGACACTCCTTTCCATTTTTTCTATCGAATTGTGAAGGCATCGAGTAGTAGAACTCAACGCCGCGCTTTGCCTCGGACTCCAGAACGGAGAAATGAAAATATAAATTCTAATCCTTCTCTAGTGGGAACGATCTCTTTGTAGATATTACACCAATTTAAATAAATTAAGTCGCCAATCAGCTTTTTTTTGTATCTCTAACATTAATGAAGGTTACTTTAATGAAGGTTAAATTTTAATGTCATTTAGTTGATGATCGATTAGTCGTGCAAATGAATGCAATAGCTACATATTGTACAGCACTTTTACTTTTGTAAGAATATGTACGAAATGGTAGTGGGAAGTAAGATCAAATATTTTTGCTATTAATTTTGCCTAATTTTCACGTTACTTTATAACATTAAAAACTTTTGTGAATATTATTATTAACGAATGAAGAATCATAACACAGACTGAGTCTAAAATGAAAATTATTTATAAATTTTATCGAGAAATTAATGAAAAAATAAATCAATTACATTACAAAACCATATTCTGCTACTACATACAATACATCTCTTCATACTTTTTGGTTTACAAATTTTCATATTTCTAGATCATAGGGAAGAAGCGAATTTCATATCAGAATGCGGCAAAAATGCTTGTATCTTTTGATTGCGTTGACTTAGAAGTTAGTTTATGCTCCAATCTGAGAAACTGTAGATGAAGATGTACATCTACAAGATTTACACAGTATCATCATCTGTACCAAGTGACAGATTGTAGGATTTTTTAATATATTTTATTATGTGATAAAACTAAAACAATTAATGCTTAAAGCAAATTTTAAATAAACAATCAGATCATTTTAATATTCACCTTAACTCATATGGTTGCAGGTTCGACTGCTACTCAAGGAAATTAAATATATAATATATTTACTTTCTCGCTCTGGTAAAGAGGCAAAGCGCGGCATTGAGTTCTGTCACTTATTGCGTACAAACTTCAGCAGAAAGTGAAGAACGAACGTGTCTTAGTGAAAATGGAGTGTTTTAACATTACGTGCCCAGGTTCCCTTTGCCTATCCTAATATGTCCGGGATTAAGTATGAAAAGAATATTATTAAATATTTTTAATTTACCCTTGCTATATGTTCTTACTCATATTTTATTATGTAATAAAAAAAATACTCTTAATTTTTTACTGGCTCGCTGTACTGGTTTTTACAATGACAACTTATGTTAACCGTGTCCTGTGAAATAATTTAACAGTATAATTAATAAATATACTTACTTTTATTCTCAGATTTTTCCTTTTGTACAGTTTTCTGATTAAGACCAAAGTTAGATAATATCGGACGCATTGTAATTCTTTGTAGACCACTACCAGGTATAAGACTAGTGATAACACGTTTAGGTTTTTCTCCCTCTGGACTTCTGGGATATTGCCCATAAATGTCTTCGCCATCTGCATCGATGTCCAACAAACTTTCCTCAAGCTGTTCAAAATTCTCCAAATCTGAATCCAATTCACTTTTTGATCCATGCGATTCTGGTGTAAAAAATATTTCTGAATTCTTCCTGCTGGCCTGTTTGGGTTCGGGTGAAGAAAAACTCCGCATGACATAGCCCTTGGGCTCTTCTTGGGTGTTATCATCATTTTGACAACCGGGTGAAGAATAGCTTCTCGGTAGTTGGCTCTTTATGCCGTGCATTCTGCTTTGCTGTTGACTCGTTCTCGTTGCAATCAAGCTTCTGCCTCTACCACCGCTGGGAGGTAACGACTCCTTCCGACGCATTACAACATGTGAGACGTGGTGTACTCTGCGGGAGCTTGGAACAACTGGAGCTGGCAATCTTTCATTTGTAATTTGTCGAAGCTTGCGGGCACACTTCTTGATTATTGAATTACCATATCAAATAGCAAGGACGAGCGCAGTCAGGTGATATATAATATGATAAGCACTGGCGAGCACGACCGACTTACTAATACTGCTTCGTTGTTGCTTCACATTGAAATTTGATTAAGTCATTAGATTTTAACCCACGCTCATATATTTTTATATTGCGTATAGTAATCACTTGCTCACGTTTTCATTTAATGATATTATATGGCAAGATTAATAGAAAATTTAAAGAACACGAATCGAGAATTTAGTAGTTATTTTACAGATTTACAATGGCACGTGCGATTGTGGTTAAGTTGTTCAATGAAAATGAGCTTACGCTACGTAGAGAAGACGAATGAATAAAGCTCTGGAGGTGGACAACTTTCTCTTTTTGGAAGTTTTCGCCGTCGTAGCTCATTAGCGAGCTTTACCTTTAAAGATACTACGGTAACTTCACCACAACCTGTTAGTACATTGTCATCATAAACTTTAATCTTTCTCGTCAATTTTATTGAGTGGAGATAATAAGAAACATGTGTTTAATGTGTGTAATACAAAGTTTTTAAAGTTTTTTTTAAAGAAATAAGTATTATGAATATTCTACGTTAAAACTTATTTTTTTATAATTGAAGTACATATAAATTTGAACAATTAGGCATTAATTACAATTATTTTACGTATTCGGCATGACTGAGATTCGCTTTGTTTTGCAGTATTTGTTAAAACAGCGAAATGTAATGTAAAAAATATTAAAATATAACATTTTGGAACAGGCATGTCATAGTTACAAATACACAGCAAAGTTCAAACATAACTAAATATTTAAATTTTCTAATACTAACTGTTCATTACTAACTGTTCATTTTTTAATTGATTGTATAAGATGGTACAAATACTTGCTACGGGGTAAGTAGTAGAGTCTAACAAGAACATTTTCTTTATATTAATAAGTATTTATATGCCGGATACATGTCAAGTTATGGTTCGCGTTTCATTCTCAAATTTCTGTTCCTTTTACAATTATTTTTAAATGATGTCTGACTATTTATATCTGCCTTGAAAATATTTAACTCGAAGGGCTTATGACTTAACCGTATAGCCTTACCGTCGACCTTTGTTGATCACTTATTACATATAAAGATAGATAAAAATAATAATATTTTAACTATAGATATGTAGTATAAATTAATATAAAATGTCAGTCGTGGTGCAAGGGTGCAAGTGCGACTAAGCGTGTAAACGCGATGTGGGTTTAATTCCGCTACTCAATACTTCGGCGGAATTCGGCGAAGAGTGGGGAATGGAAGCGTCTTAATAGAAGCGGAGTATCTTAACACTATATTCCTAGGTTCCTATCCTACTATGTACAGAATACAGCTAAGTGAAACTAAAAAAGAACGGAATATTGTGTTGACCATGGAAAGTAACATTTCATTGATATATGCCGTTGTGCTGCCATCTACAATGTGAGCGTGGAACTCTTTGGTACTCTTTTCTACCTTAAGTCTACCGTTCACAGCTACGTGATTTTATATATTCCGCCACTAGATGGCGCAGTGACATTGAATAAAACTATTTTATTATATATTCTTGCAATAGTACTTTTTACGACATTCCAATGAACATTTCCAACAGTGATTTATTTATTCTATAGACTCTAGAGTCTATAGAATAAAGTATAAAGTTATTTGCACTTGAACTTTTATACAACGGAAATCACAATATTAACTAATTGTTTACTAAATATCTGTATTTTGCATTGAAAACATCTACAATGACCAACAAGAAATTAGCTGAAAACTAATTTAAAAACATTCTCAACGACACAAAGGAAAGTTTAAAATAATATATATTCTAAAATATGACTAAGTCACAATCACAACAAAGCAACTTTGTTACCGCCTTAGGTGGGCAGGCCTGGCCCTGGATCCTGGGCCAGGTTACAAAATAATGAATAATAAAAATAAAACATAAATTAAATATGATTACATTATTATTTTGAAAAAAAGAAAACGTAATTATGTTTGGATTCAGTGTAAAAGTTTTTTTTTTTATTTACGAGTGTTATGTATATGCGAACTCTCTAAATGTACGTATAGAGCAGAACTTCTATATGCAATTATAATTTAGGCAATGTAGCAAAAACATGCATTTTGGTGGCATTATGTTTTAAGGATTTCTAAAATAAACATTATTTATAAACTTGTGTCACTAGTAATATTTAAGTACTTTTGTTAAGGTTGTGTTTATGTAAATAAATTTAGTTATTTTTAAATTCACAGATGATTTTTGGCTTCTTAACAACCAAAATATATTACAACAACTTTAATAGAAATAGGCGCGAAGTTTAAGCTGAATTTAAAAATTCTCTATCCACCACATTTAATGTATGAAAAGATATATAACGCAGATAATAATATTTTATGGACTATATTTTCCGATATAAAATATTTAATTTGCAATTCTTTACTATATCTTGAACAATTTTATCCTCACAGTATCAAATATCCTTTTACCTTAATTTGAATTGAATCTCATAATACGCGACGGTAACGGTACAACGAAAATTTTCATGACATTCACAGCCGTAACGAATTACCCAGTTTTCATTATTTTATAAATTATTTATACACTTTTATACCAGCCCATCCTTTTACAACTTTTTAAATTTACCTGAGTTACAGTCTAGCACGCAAAGTACCTCCTACTTCGACGCGCAAACTGTGTTAGAGTATTATACAATAGAAGCAGTCTGCAGTCGCCCGCGCAGAACGACTCGCGAGCGTCGCGGTCATTAAAGAAAATCTAGCTTGGTAAGTGATTTTTCCTTGTAAAAATAATACCGTCATTTAAGAACTTACTCTGGTTTTTACCTGATAGCTTCCAATGATTTTTCCTTCACTGAAAATTGTTATAATATAAATGTGTGTGTTTGTGTGTGTGTAGTAATGAATAAATAGTATTTTTCCCTCAATAAAAAGTTCGACCAATTTATATAATTGGCTTGTTTTGTGGTGATATGCGAATAAGTTGTGGATGCCACAAAATTATTATGGAAAGTGAAGAGGAATAGCAAAAGTAAATAGAATATTGCATTCAGTTATGTATTTATTTCTTTAAATTAGGTAATTTTTACGAAATATAAGTAATTGTAGGCATTTGACAATAAAATTAATTGAAAAATCATATTGTCTTTATAATTTATAATTTGTACAGAAAATCTCATTTGAAATAAGTAGGTACTAAGATTTAAGACTTATATAATATTTGCTTTAATGAATATCCGGCTTGTTCGCTTTCTCTTAAACTTGCCCTAGCTTGTGATATTTATTATATAGAATAGTAAAATAATAATAATTTATTATTTTGGTTTCTAACTCTTTATTTTTATAAAAAATGGATATAAACCTAATTTTAACAAGAAAAATATTTATTGTATTTTAATTTTGAGAAATTTAATGTAAGATACTGTTAATTTCTTTACACTAATATTTTAAAATTTATATAATTAAAATATATTATTTTTAATAATGCTTAGATATTTAATTTAAAAATTCTATACAAATTCAATATACCTAATCCTATAATATTTTAATCATTATCATATATTGGATTAATATCCAAAATGTTTCACCTTAACTTGAAACTGAGATACTTGACAGGTTAAGTAAAGCTTAAAAAAATATTTTCATATAATTTCAAACAAATTGTGTTTGTTATAAATAATATGTAATATTTAAAGAACAAAATGCCTCAAACGAATATTCCTCAACACAACACCTTTCATATAAGAATTGCGTAAAGCTAATTATAACCACCTGAAAGCAAAAATTAAAAATATAATATAAAAGATTTTAAGATTTTTAAAGTGTTTTTCTACATTTAGGAAAAAAAATATATTTAGAAAACATATAAAAATTTGAACTGCTCGCTCCTGGTCGATTTCCAGGAGGCGCGGGTTCGAGTCCCGCTACGTTCAAATTTTTATACGTTTTCTAAATAAGAATAATATAAGTGTTGCACAAAGGCTGCACTTGATAGTATTTCTGAATCTTATTTCTATAATTACTTATAGCCATGACTTATGTCAACCTTAGTCGTAGAAATATGCAAATCAGAATACGTAAATGAAGTAAGAAAATTATTTGTTATTATTGTTTATAGCGAAAAAAATGTTCAGGACTTTGCACTACTGTACACATAAAAATTCAAATAAGAAAAAATATTAAACAAGACACAAGTCATTTATATACACAATTTTGTTAATTGATAAACTTAACTATACTCTCTTTCATTCCAGAATTAAACTAAAATTAAACTAGCTTCACGCTTTATCCCTAGCGGGGTAGTCAGAGAGAACGGAGCGCCCAACGCTACGGTATATTTTTATTTGTGGTTACAACATAATATAAATTACATGACTTAGTTGTGACTTAGATGTGATTAGAACGTCGTCTTCGGTTTTTGTTATAATCTGCCTGGTATTTCACCACTTCCAGAGAATAGAGATTTATGTCTTGTTGCAAACAGATTTAAATAAGATTTTCGATAATTTTATTGTGCTTAAAGAATTTTCTAAATGAACGTTTTAGCTACTATAATAATAATTATTATTATTCAGCTTCACCTTCATTCCCATTTTCTGCTGAATTCTGGAGGCATTGCGTGCTGAGTGGCGGAACTCAACGCCTTGTTTTGCATATATCAAATGTCTTATTTCTTCGAGTGGGGATCGGACCCACCACCAGTCTCATTTATACTCGTGCTACTATAATTTAAAACTACTAAGGGTTTTATAGTATAAAGATTAGATTGAAGAAATATACTACAGACAATTTAACGCTCTGTCACCAGCTCTACATAGTTGACGTGATGTGCGTGTCGTAACCAGAATGGCCTGATTTTGGTGAAAACCGCCACGCCGTGAGTTTACGTATCTTGTGGTTAAGAAATATTTACAAAATGAACATAATTTTCGACGGTCAAAAATATTTCTTGTTTATATACAGATCATTATGTTAGTGGGGCAGGGGCCCAAAGTGTGACTGTCTGAAAATCGACTGGTTGTGGGTTCGATCCCCACTCGAGGAGATAGAATATTTATTTAAATTTATGTTTCCATTTCTTCGCTCTGGTATCGATACAAAGCGCGGCGTTGAGTTCTACCACTTAATACGCAGAATTCGGCAGAAAGTGGGGAACCGAGGGAAGTGTCTTACTAGGTTCCCTTTGCCTACCCTACCGTGTGCGGGATACAGCGTGAAGCTGATGTTGATTTTCATTATAAGTCTCTAACCTTAGACTTAAGTGCATAATATTTTTCCCGTGTCTGTTGTTATGTTTGTTTTCAAGTTCATTCTTTTAAGTCAATATCAATTATAGTACCAATAATTTGGTTCCCGATTCAATCAGTGTAGTAGTTACATAATCGGTGATGTTACGCCTTTACAACCGGTTGTTGTAGCCCACTAGGTTCCTACTAAATGAATGCAGGGCTGTCAAAATTGTTAAATTGAATGTAAATATTGACAATTCATGCAATTTTATAAATTAGAAATAAAATTTTGCTGGACTTCAGTTTTTGCTCTATATTTATAAATAGTATAAATTAACAAAAATATGATTTTTCTCTTATTATTTATAATTTTTTTTATTGAAGAATAACTTACTTGCATTTGCAGTTTTTTACTTTGATAATTCGGATTTATATTATCTTTTAAAATCCTCGATTATCTATTCTCTTTTATTCTACTTTCCTACATACAAATATATCCCCGACCAAAGTTTGAACCCAAAACCATCGCATATACAATTACAAATACAAATAAAATATATCCAAAGATGATTAACAGTTGATCATAAAATGACAACAATATAGCAGTTTCTTCAATATAGAAAATGGCTTTGCGATGTTGCGAAGAAAACTGTATAGGAGCGACCGGTTTTGCAACTTCTAGTTGAAAGGGACTACAACGTTACACTATAGTCTGTATATTACAACTTTTACTTATCTCATCGCGCATAATAAGCATAACTTTATTTATATTTTGTTATTTTGGCTTATTGCTTACTTTAAGCCGCGCTCTACTTCGATACAATGATAGAGTTGAGAATATGAAACATAAGATTTTTTTTTAACTTTACATTGTATCCCGCAAATAGGGTTCAAAATAAATAGGGGTAAGTAGGTTCCCAGGTCCTTTCCGCCTATTCTATTTAAGAAATGCAACGTGAAGCTAAAAAAATAATAATTTGTTACTTACACATGTCACAGACTCAAATCTGTCACTGTATCTAAGTACATCTTTTTCGTAAGTCCGTAGGAGAAAACAAAATTTAGTCGCTCTTAAGGTCGATTATGCGTTAAAATCATATATTTTATAGGATTTAAAAATCGATTTTTAATATAGTTGCTAACATAAACTGTAAAATAGTAAAAACTTTATACGCGATGAATGACTCTATAGAGTCGTAATTTGTTATAGCCATAGCGTTTGTTTCTTTCTAAATACCGACGCGGCACCGTCACAGTAAATTTATAGAATGCTAAAATGTTTTGTATCATTTAATATTATGATAGCGTTTAAAATGTTCATTTTGTATCTATATATAAATATTTTGAAGTCGTTGAGGTGCAGGGGCATAAAGGTGCGATTGTAAATGCGGCACTTGTGGGTTCGATTCCCACTCCGGTGTATGATTTTTTAATATTTTCATTTCCTCGCTCTGGTGATGACGTAAAGCGCGGCGATGAGTTCCGTCAACACGTGATGCCTCTAACGAAAGTGGCTTATTGAAACGGAATATCTTAACATAAAGATACAGAATAAACCTAAGAAAACTATAGGAAAATAAACAAAATTACAATGACAATGTATATTTACGAGATATTCAACCCATCCAATTCTTATTAGAATCGCATCAGACAAATAGCAGTTGTTGTAAGCTTTTTGCGAAACTAAAATCTAAAGTGCTTATAATACCAGTAATATTATAGAAAAGTAGTATCTAATATAATAATAATCGTCTCGCTGAAAGAATATTACTCCAATGTTATTGAACTACTTATTTAAATTTTTTGATTTTAATATTATCATTTTATATATTGCTTGATAACTTCCTTTATTTGTATATTTCTAGGCATGTCTCAATTTTCAACTAGAAAATTGTATTATTCAATTCTCTATAAAATATAATTAATCTCTCGATAAATTGTGAGTTGATTTTATTTATAACATTTTAAAATATTTTTTCTTTCTAATACTTGAATTATTTATTAAATATTATCTTAAAGGCAAAATGGCATCCGAAGTGAACGAGTGGTACAGAGGAAGGAAGGTGTTGGTGACCGGCGCGTCAGGTCTGATGGGAAAGGTTCTGATCGAGAAACTTCTATACAGCGTGTCGGACATAGGCTGCGTGTACGCGCTGGTGCGCAGCAAACGCGGTAAATCACCTGAATCGCGAATCGAGGATATGTGGAAACTACCTGTGAGTGTGACGTAGAGATATGTATGTAGATTACAAAAGAAAATGGCGTTAATATCTTTATTTGTTATATATTGTTGCTTTGCCGAAAGCGACTAATTTATCAAGTTTCAAATAAAAAAAATGTCAGCAAAGAATCCTCAATGTCTCTACATTTTAAAGTATAACACCATTGCACTTTAAAATATTTTTGGTTATCACAATAATTTATCAATCTTAATCTCCCAAACAAAATTTAAATATCTATAGTACAACTAATACGTAAATTTATTTCTTCAATTTAGCGTCTTTTTGATTTTCAGTTATTCTCAAGAATTAGAGAAGAAAAGCCACATGTCATGAAGAAACTAGTACCAGTAGTCGGTGATATTTTGTATGACAATCTTGGAATTGAAAAGAGTCAACTGGAAGAAATTTATAATGAGGTGGGGAAAGATGGTTTCACTTTATAACGCAATAAGCCTTGTGTGTAACGAATTTACAGTTAAATAGAACAACGGAAAAATATATATAAATTGGTTGTAGTTATACGTGTAGTAAAGTAATAAGTAAATATAGTAAATTACGGGTATTCGATATTTATTTTTAGGTTCACGTTGTATCCCTCACGCAACAGGGTAGGCAAGTGGAACCTTGTGTTAAAAACAAACTGCTACACATTTTTTTATATAATATGATGCTAGTAAAAAAAACTCGAGCATTAAACTGGATTTGAACTTAAAGCTAACTTTTTGTCTATAGCTTGTACAAATTATAATATTGGCGAAAGCTAAATTATTCCATATGTAAAAGCTATTTAAACATTCGACATTTCGAACATTTTTTATATGACGATCTTTAAGATAATAAAATGTTTTACATCGATCATGTGAAGAGAATTTATTATATAAATTGAAATTGTTTGATGTGTTAAGTTTTATTTATAGAAATCATGGTTTTGAGGGCAGTAGGTAAAAGAAAAGTCATTGCAACAGATTGTGGATTCGATTGCCACTCGAGGAAATGGAATATTTAATATTTTCAAGTCCGACGTATCGGCGGAAAGTTAGGAAGTCTTAATTGGAACGGAATAACACTTAACACCAGGTTCCCACGCTCCTATTCAAGCGGCCTCCCCGCCTACCCTACTACGTGCGCGATACTGTGTAAAACCAAAAAAGAATCCTTGTAAACACAAAACTGACTTTTTTTTTAAATATATAACAGCATTTGCGAATAAAACTACGGAAAAGCTATTACGTGGTAGTATAAGCATTAGACATATGTACTTAGGCATATTCACAGAAATCGTTTATGCAACACACTTATATGATATATTTTACATAACGCCTCGGTCATTCTGGGTTTGTATTAGATTTTAATATTCGTTTACATTCGTTTAAAAAAACTTATACTTTGTTTTAAAAAAACTTATATTAAAAACGACAAAAAAGGGAAGGGAACGGTAGGGAAAAGGGAAAGTATCTTAACACTAGGTTCCCTCTGCCTACCCTGCTGTGTGCGGGATACAGCGTGAAGCTGATTTTTTTTAAAACGACTTAAAATAACTAAATCATTAAAATTATTATTTAATCGCGTTATTATTTTTTTTATAATATATTAAAGCCTTGTGGCAAATTAAATATTTAGCACAATTGAAAAATAAATAGTTATTAATTTTAAAGCTTATTTTTTTTCTTTTCAGGTGTCTATAGTGTTCCACTTTGCAGCCACTCTCCGCCTGGAAGCACCTCTTAAAGAAGGCCTAGAAATGAACACCAAAGGCACACTTAGAGTCCTCGCAATTGCAAAAAGAATGAAGAACCTAGTTTCATTCGTTCATCTCTCTACTGCTTTTTGTTATCCAGATCACGGTAGAATGGCAGAAAAGGTATCTATTTTTTTAGTGTTAACACACTGAATTCTGCATGTTGACTGGCGGAACTGAACGCCGCACTTTGCCTCGACACCAAATAAAAGAGCCTCGTCGAGCGGTAAACCAACCCACAAGGTGTCTCGTTTGTAGTCGTCCTTCCTACCACTTCGCCACGACTGACCTCAGCCTACCGTCAACTGGCCTCTATTTTTAATCTTAACATTGAAATATATTAATACTTACGAAAAGTTTATACCATTTCTGTTTTAATGCGACTCTATTATAGTTAAGACGAATAAAAAAACCTAATAAGCGATCTAATTTTGTCAGAGTTATGTTATACAAGCGGCTTGTAACAATTGCAACATTGTGTAATCTACTTACACAGATATATAAGTAGGTAGGTATACATATTAGTTATGTGTATGTAACGCACACCATTTTTACATAAAATAGTTTTTTTTTATATATTCACTAACGATTCGTGCGTGTTCGATTCCCACTCGGGCAAAAGAAATATTTAATATTTTCATTTTGTTCATTAAGTATTTCAGTATTTCAATTCGTTTTTTAAATGCTTGCAAATGCTTGTAAATTTAATTTTACTATGGAGTTATTTTTTAATATTATATACTTATATATTTATCTAATGTGACGTGCGTCTTGTACGAAATCTAATTCTAGTTAAACAAAGAACCGCATATTAACTTATATACTCATAAAAAATGTATCAATAACTTCCTAACAAACTAAACTTTCAGGTCCACGATCCTCCAGCAGACCCCCACGAAGTGTTGCGCGCCGCAAGTTGGCTCTCCGAGGAACAGCTGAATCTCCTAGCTCCTTCCATGATGCAGCAACACCCCAACTCGTACACGTACTCTAAGCGGCTAGCTGAGGCTCTTGTTAAGGAGAGTTACGCGGAAATACCGACAGTCGTTGTACGACCGAGTATAGGTATAAATGTATTTATTTAATATATTTATATACATATTATTTAATATATTTATATACATATTATTTAATATATTTATGTATTATATCGTACTTTGACAAGTACGATCTGAACAAATAATTGTGGCTTATACTAATTTTAATTTAGATATATAATGATGATGACGTTAGATGGCTACAGACTATATTTTTTTACTACATCAAAGAATTCATTGACATTACTATAATACCCTAATCACAAATTCTTATGAAAGCCAATAAATAATTTTGCTTTCGTTTTATGTAAATCTTTAATATATATTATATTAATTCACCACGAAAGAAAATGCATAGGTGGAATAAAATTAATCAGTAGCTTACACAATTTACATTTATTAACTAAAATTATAGTTTTAATTATAAATAATATGTATACTCTAGTGTATACAAAAAAAATAAATGCTCAACTTTGATTTTCATGTTGTAAAATATTACAGTCACTCCCGCGTATAAGGAACCTACTCCTGGTTGGGTGGATAATCTGAACGGCCCCATAGGCCTGATGATTGGTGCGGGTAAAGGAGTCATCAGGACTATGCATTGCTATGGGCACTATCATGCCGAAGTCATTCCTGTCGACATTGCTATCAACGCTATTATACTCATACCTTATTATATTAATACAAAGATTGAAAGGTATATCTAATTTATTTATTTTTTCTTTGTTTACTTTTAAAATTAAAATTATTGGAACAAGTACAAAATGTAATGAAAATGATGTATAAGAGATCAACACGAATAGGAAAACATTTGTCAATTTTACATGATCTTACAGACCAGCAGACATACCAGTTTTTAATCTAACATCAGGCGACGATCGAGACACGACATGGAAAGAAGTTTTGGACGTTGGCAAGGCAACAGTGCGCAAATTTCCTTTCGAAGGACCACTCTGGTATCCCAATGGAAACATCAGACACAATAAGCTAATACACGAACTCTGCGTATTCTTCTACCATATTATTCCCGCCTATCTTATCGACTTTTTAATGCTGATTTTTGGTCAGAAAAGATTGTGAGTACAATATTTTGTTATTCACTTTTAAATCGATTTTTATATTCATAAAAAAAATTAGCATTCACTTATCACAGCTCGTCTTAAACTTAGCAGAACAACTGCAACGTACCATTGGCCTTCCTTATTTCCTAAAACAAAATACACTCTGATAAGTCTTTTAATATATTTAACATACAATTGAGGCTAGTCGTGGCGCAGTGGCACAAAGTGTGACTGTAAAACCGACTAGTTGTGGGTTCGATCCCCACTCGAAGAGATGAAATATTTACTTAAATTTATATTTCCATTTCTTCGCTCTGGTGTCGAGGCAAAGCGCGGCGTTGAGTTCTGCCACTCAACACGCAATGCCTCCAGAATTCGGCAGAAAGTGGGGAACAGAGTGTCTTAACACTAAGTTCCCTCTGCCTACCCTGCTGTATGCGGGATACAGCGTGAAGCTGAACATACAATTTAATGTTATAGCATATTTTGTTCTTATTAATGATATTTCAACATGCATAATTTCAGTATGGTGCGAATACAAAATCGTATATCAGTTGGTCTGGAAGTGCTGCAATATTTTACAACCCGTGAATGGTGGTTCGACACACACAACTTCAAAGCATTAGCAACAAAACTAAATCAAGCCGACTTTGCAACGTTTCCGATGAATTTAGCAATTATCGAAGTTGGCCCATATATAGAGACTTGCATGATAGGCGGCAAATTGTTCTGTCTAAAAGAGAAGCTGGAAAATCTTCCAAAAGCAAGGCTCCAAAATAACATGTGAGTAAAGTCCCCAAACTAAACTAGTCCCAAAATCCTAGTACATTTACGTAAATCCTAAGAAATATCCGAAAAATATGTCGCCGTTTAAAAACATATCAAGTATACCCAAATAACTGTGTAAATTTCATAGATTTATAATGGCCTGGTAAAAAGAAAATGTGTTTATTGATTGTTTGACATATTTTTTAATTAATTTATCTATACCTCCACCTTCGAAATAAATTCATCTTTATCGTTACTTCACGTTATATTTCGCGAAGGATAAGGGTAGGTAGAGAGAACCTGTTTTCAAGACACTCCGTTCCCTACTTACCCACTAAATTTCACCATTTTGTTTTATTACCAGAGCTATGAAATGAAAACAATTTCTTTCTTGAAGTGGTAATCGAACCCAGAACCACGACAGCTTCTAGTTTGGTGAAATAGTTGTATGTACACACAGACAAAATAGATATCAATGTGATTTGTTCATGCAGATGTAAAAATAATTTTCGTTACATTGAATATGCCATTGGCCGTGTATGGAAATGTATGTAATAATATGGAGGAGGCGCGGGTTCGAGTCCCGCTACGTTCAAATTTTAATACGTTTTTCTAAATAAGTGTTTTTCTTTCCTAAGTGTTATTAACACTTTAAAAAATGTTAAAAAATAATATGGGTTTTTTGTTTTACAGATTATTCGTATTGGATCTTATGGTGTCCGTGTTCTTTTACTTATTATTAATTTACTGGATGGTTATACTTTTTGAGCCTCTTCGGGAAGTTTTGTCACATGGTGGGCCGCTTGTAAGATATTTACCTTTAGTTGGCAAAGCAGTCTTCCAAGAACGTTAGAAAAAAGATGAAACATTAAAAAACCAGTAAATACTCGTTTCTTCATACATTGTGGATTATTTTTAATTATATGTTCTAGAAAAGGCGTACATATATACGTATATATGGTATATGTATAACAGTTATAAGCAGCACAAAGGGCATCATCCAGGTCAAACGTTATCAACAACGTTTAAAATTTATTTCTTATCATATCAATATATAAATAAACATTAAAGCTGTAGCTTTATATCATTCAGATTTTTCTTTTGTATTGTGGTTTCCACAGTTTAATTTAATTATAAATAATTAAGATCATTGTTCATTGTATACAATACATACATACCACGTAAGATTCATAAGAAAAACTAAATAACAATTCTTGATTCACTCAGAATCGTATAGTATACCGTAGATATATAAAAAAAATATATATTATAAATACTGTATTTGTGGTATTAATACGCTTATTTATAAGTAAACATGTATCATGTAATGTCATATAGGTATATTTACCTAACATTACAATATATATGTATGGAAGAACACGTCGTGATCAATATATGATCACGAAGGAGGATTGGAAACGTTGTTGAATAAAAAATATAATAAAATTTATATCAAATCCAGTCGGTCCGTCTATTAAATTAAGAAGAGTTAAATCATTAAAAAAAATATTGAATGTACACTAAAATGAAAACGTTTTTTTTATATAATAGATTATTCAAAATTGGATCAACTATCAATTATTGCAGCAACTTATTAAAAACTATCAAAAAACCTTTTTCTAATATATTATCTGTATTATTAGTACCAGTGGCGTAGCTAGGGTATTTGCTGCCTGGTGCAGCTCAGAACTTGTTGCCCTTTAATCAATCAAAATAATTTCAGATTTCAAAACACAGTACAATAGATATATAAATTTTTATTTCTTCAAAACTATAATAACTATATATAAGTTACAACATTAGATTTTGGTAAAAAATATAGCAAAAATTTAAAAACGGACATTACGCGCTTTTTGAGTAGCAAAGTCATTAATTACATTTTCAACGGTACATTTCTTGATTCTTGATTGAAAAAAAAATTTGAAAAATTGATCGTAGACTTTGATGCCCCCTTCCTTTTGATGCCCGGTGCGACTGCACCGCTCGCACCCCCCCAGCTACGCCACTGATCAGTACCTATTAAGTGTTAATAACACATGACGGGATATGAACAATTAATAATATTGTAAGAGGAAATATACAACTATACATATTGTACTAACTATATATATTGTACTAAAATTTCTTCTTTTATTTAATTAACATTTGGAGTTTATTCTTCACTAAAGTAGACTAGATATAAATAAATGTAAATATTTATAATATATACATAAATATTTATAATTACATAATACATAAAATATAGGTAATATTCATAATTTTGTAAAATATTTCAAATATAAGATATTTATATTTTTATTTTGTTAAAGATTTTCAATTTTAATTTAATATGTATGTAATAAACGGTTTACTCATAAACGGATTCAAGTATAAGTATAAATTTTATTGAAACAGCATAAACTCTTATTATTAAGTTAAAATGAATACTTATAAAACAAAAATACGAAATTAATTTTAAAGAATTTTACCTGACTAAGCTCTACAAAAAAAATTAAAGTACAGTACTAAATTTTATTTTTAGTTTTCAGCACGTTTTAAAAAATGTATTGCAAATGGCACTTAGAATTATATTTTATAATCATTTCATATGGTCATTTATACGTAACTTTTAAGCTATAAATCGATGTTAATTGCCTCGAGATCTTGAAATAATAAAATGTTCAGTTTTCTTTTAAGCTAAGCGAAAAATAAGCTAAATTTGAAATAATAAAATGAAAGATCAAATGTACTCACTTCAGTAGGTTTTTTTGAGCTACAACGACTTCGATTACTACTATATTATAGTAATAATCCAAACTTTTAAGGTAATTTTCAACAATAAAAGTTCAGAAATTACCAAAAATTTAACTTTTATAATTGATTCTAGTTAATACAAATCATGCCACATTCTCTTTCGACACAATACATGCTTCATGCTGCTGGTTTCATTGTAAACACATCACCAAACCTTAGTATGTAGCTATTACGAAGGAGGTCAATCTCGTGTTCACAGATAAAGAATAACCGTCGATCACAACTGATGTCATTCAATTGTGCGTTGTAAAACATGGAGCCGCATTTCTCTTCGCCTTTACCGTCGGGCTGGCCTCCACCCCATACAGTATATCCACTCTGTTCTAATGGCATATCTGAAATAAAAAATATATTATATAACTAGCGGCTCGCCCACGGCTTCGCCCGTTTAAAATACATGATTATTGATTTAATATGCACAATTGATTGACAACTATAATGACTTCTAATATGATTTTTTTACGACATTATCGTCAAAGATTTTTTGATTGTTTTAAATAAAAAAATACGACCATTGTTGATATTTGATATTTATAAAATATACATAAAGCTAATTATTTATTACACGTATATATTTTTGTAACTTTGTTCTTTTT